>MU228305.1:2594174-2630433 GCA_018584345.1 Thuja plicata
GCCCCCCACAAGATGAAGCCTCCCACACCCCCAACAAATTTAACAAATAAGAATACTTTCTTTACGTGAAGGTTTTGGTAAAAATATTGGCAACTTGCTTGGATGTTGGGCAATAGTAGACTGATGAATTGTCCATGAATGAGATCCCCAATGTAGTGCATCTGGATGTCAATATTCTTGGTCCTTTGATGATGGATTGGGATAAATGAGATTTGAGTAGCACATTGATTGTATCAAAATATGATTGATGGTTGTTTAGATTGAATACCAAACTCAATGAGAAAATTCTGAAACCAAATAGCCTCAGTTTTGGTACTCGGCTTCAATAGAAGATGGACCAATAACAAATTGCTTCTTTCTCTCTAACAAACAAGTCTTGAACCAAGTGAGAAGCTATAAGTTGAAGTTGTGAACTTATAGCTTCTCACTTGGTTCAAGACTTGTTTTTTAGAGAGAAAGAAGCAATTTGTTATTAGTACATCTTCTATTGAAGCCGAGTACCAAAACTGAGGCTATTTGGTTTTAGAATTTGTTTTTTTTTAAATTCAATTTGCATCAAAATTTTGACATTAATTGGTCGAACGCTTGCATCGTGGGTTTGGCATCCTAGTCAAAATAGAAAGAGTTTGGTCAAAATGTTTCGACCATTCCATGTCAAAAGTTTGTTTTGTGGGTTTGGCATCCTGGTCAAAACAAAAAGAGTTTAGTCAAATTGCTTTGACCATTTTGTTTCAAAAAATTTCAAACATTTCGACTAAATTTGATCGAAACTTTTCTAACATTTCGACGAACTTTGGGCGCAGTTTCGACAAATAATGTGGGCGTTTGAATATGCTAATTTCGACCAAGTTTGTGTATAAATTTTGATGTTAACAAGAATGTGTCGATCGTTCGACGATAAAAATACCAACAAAGCAATTTGTGGGTCTTTTGACCAATCTGCATAGATAATTCGACCATTTTTTGTCAAAAATAGGGGCCAATTTTACTAGTCTCAACAATCACCTTACAACATTTACCACCAAACTTATACATGGTCTGAATAAATTTATCCTTTGACAAGGATCAACTTGATTCTCAGCCAATAATGTTCTTCTAAGCATAAGATTCTCACTACCCTCAGGTTAAGCCATGTTCTCAACAATAACAGGATCCTCTTGAGCCACAAGAACTTGTTTACACAGAAAATATCTATGTCCATCCTGTCCACACTTAAAACAAGTGTCTTTAAACCAAATCCTGTCATCTCTCTTTTGATCATCATTCCTAGGTGCAACCAATTTAACTTCTTCAACATGCTTATCTTTCTCCTTCACCTATTTATCTTTTCGTTACCTTGATTTCTCTTCTTCAACTTATCTTCACCCTTCAAAGCATATTGATAAGCATCTTCAACTGTACCAATCTTCATCATACTCAAATCGTCTTGCATATTATATCTCAAACCATTAACATATCTATCAACCTTCTCTTTAGTCAATCTCTATGTCTAGATCTAATGGTCAACTTGTAAAAATTATTAGTATAATCCTTCACACTGAGATCTTTCTGCTTCAAATTCTACAACTTCTTAAACAATTCCAATTAATAATCCTCGG
Organism: Thuja plicata; assembly: GCA_018584345.1. Taxonomy (NCBI): domain Eukaryota; kingdom Viridiplantae; phylum Streptophyta; class Pinopsida; order Cupressales; family Cupressaceae; genus Thuja; species Thuja plicata. The sequence continues at coordinate 2,595,773 of MU228305.1, forward strand.
GTATGAACTTGGATTTTAATTTAGTAACCCTCAGCTTCCATCTAGTAATCTTCAATTATCCTTCATCTTCTCTATTCTTCTGCAAACTCCTTCCACCAAAGAGTAGCATGTCCTTTCAACTTAGTCTGTGCCAATATAACCCTCAAAGGATCATAGATGTCTTCAAGATTAAAGTATTCTTAAAGTTCTCCTATCCAATTAATCGGGTCTTTAGGATTCAATGTACCTGATAAATTTGATACTTCCATCTTTTTGGTACTCAAAAATACAACAAGGTTTTTGAGTACCTTGTTAAAAAATTTGCATTTTGGCCCCTTATGAGTACTTTTGAGCGTTTTTGTCCAAATGCAATTTTGAAGTTTTTCATGCATATCAGGTGTTCACCAATTTTGTTTAGGCATAAGAAGACATCCTGGATTGTTAGATTCAAGTTTTGAGTCATTTAGTGATGTCTTGTTTTGAGCACTTGTCCTTTTTACATATGCTGATTATAGTGTCAAATTGTTGTAACTTGCCTACTTTGCATTTGAATATCTTGCATCCTCTTAGGTTTCATGGGTCACTGGTTTGGGAATGTTTAAAATGTATATCAGAGAGATTAGGTTCCGAAACCCTAGCCATTTCAAGTCTATTTGATGGGTTTTCAATTTCCCCAAAGTTGGTCCTGCATAACTATCCTATTTCTCTGTCATACACAGATTGTTGAATAGTCTACTTTGAGCTTCTGCAAGATATATCTAGTTGAATGCCTTGCATAATTGATTTTTCCCCTACATTAAAAACTTGGAAGTATACCTTCCCAAATACTTTCAGACTCATGCCAATCTAGTTATCCACTTTGCCAGAGCCTTTCCATTTCCAATTTATTTTCACTGAATGTGTAAATTTAAGTGACCTTCTTTGTGGTTTCCCTATTTGCACGTGGTTCAAGGTCAGGCATAATTGAAAGTTGTTCTATATTTCAGACTTGAAATCGTATTTCCCTCAAGATTTTTGGACCTTGACCAATCCATTTGGTCACTTTTCTATGTTGATTCCAAATCAGATTTCTACATTTTTCACCAAGTTTGAGTTGACAAAGTTGTAAAGTGTTGAATTTGCAGATTTATAACTTTTGATCAATGCATTTTCCGAATGAGCTAATTGAGGTTTTGAATTCTACATATGAAAGTGAATTTATGTTCAAGGTTCCAGATTATGAGGGTCTTATTTGATAAGTTTATGAAATCAAAATCAAAGGTGTTTTGTGCAGATTGACAGTGCAAAATAGAATGAAATTTACAGAATGGTCATTTTAAGGAAGTGATAACTTTTTGTCTGAATGTTGTTTTCAAGAACCGATCATGGCATCATTCTTATTGCAATTAAATGTACTATCTGACCTGATGGTGAAGCTTCAAAGTGTGATTTAGTGATTTTGCAATGGCCTATCCAGATGAAGTTTATGTTGATTCAGCATTTTGCATTTGCACTATTCTCTTAATTGCTAAGTTTGATTTTTTGCATCTTGCACCTGAGGATGAATCTGGCAAAGCCCTTTTGTATGATTTTTCAATGTGGATGAATGAGTTATTTTTCCAAGTGACAAAGCTTCAAACGGTGATTTGATGTCTTTTCAAGTCGCACTTCTGGCAGGGTTTGCAAATTCCCGATTGCAGAATATAATGAAATGACTCACTTTGCATTTTATTATCTTTTGACCTGAATCTTTTCAAGCTAGTCCAGTTGATGAAAGTTGTTCAGATGCTGGAGAAGGGTTTTTTTTCCAGTTCCAATACTTACAATGGATTGTTTAGTCAGTTTTTGAGACTAGTTCCTGAGGTCATTTACTGTTAGTGGACAGTTTGCAGAATTTTAAAATTTAGTTCAAGTGTCCGCCAGTTCAATTGCTTCTTGGCCTAATTTGTTAGGGGGGTGTACATTGGTAAATTGAATGATCAAGGTGGACAAAGTGTTTGAAATCCCTTTTTGAGAAAATATATCTTCTTCATTTTTCCATAGAATGACGACATTCCTGATGACCCATTTGGAGAGTTTAAAAATAGTAATGAAGTGGCCTGCACATAAGATGTAATGTTTTATAACATTTACGACAAAGAAAAATCCAAGCATTATTTTAACTAATTCATAAACCACGGAAGGCATACCAAGCTGGAGCCTTGCGTAGGAAATGGGCAGATTGTAAAACTTTTAAAACGTTGAAAATAGGGATAAGTAGAGTCAAAGCCCTTTTGTATATTGCGCGGTGTTATATTGGAGGTCTATGCAGAAATTAAACATGGAGAGACCAGCATTTGATAGGGTGAAGGCCAAGTAATATCTGTGCATTTAAAGACTAAGGAAGTCTGCGCATTGTAGAGGGAAAGTGTGTTGCTTTAAAACTATGGAGAGTGATGCGCTGAAATCCATAGGGCTATGCAGCATTAAGGATGGTTTTGAAACATTTCAAAAACATGGGAATGCATTTTAAAACCAACCAAAGTCAGCGCAGACAGCAAGAGAAACATGCAAAGCCCATGCCAATAATGGAGGAGCAAGTTAGAACATTTAAAAAACAAATGCAAGTACCCTACGCTAGAATGAAAGGGGATATTATAAACTTTAAAAGCCAATACAATTGGCAAGAGTAAAGAAAAATTATATAATCTTGTAGAGACTGTGCATCAGGTTGGTAAGAAATAACTACACAACATTGAAGGAGTTTAAAACACCAAGTCTTATTTCCTCAAGGTCTGCGATGAATTTAGAAGGGGCAAAAGAAGTATTTTTAACAGCAATTCATCATTACCAGAGGCTGTGCTGGAAGTTGTCTTGGCAATTAAAATAGTAAATGAACACCACAACATGGTGCGCCTAGCAATGAGTAAGATTTTTAAAAGTTTTTAAAAAACAAACTAAACAGCAATATAGAGCATGCTACGCCCAACATGGAGGAGGAATTTTTTTTTTTTTAAAAGTTTTTAAGTGTAAATGCAAAAAGGGAATCCATAGCAGGGGATGTCCAGCCTTGTGGAAGAATATTTTCATGTCAAACAACAATAAAAAAATGTCATTGATGAGCAACATCTGGAGGAAGCATTCAAGAAGCTTGAAAATGCACAGAGAGTTATCCCACATGCATGGGGCTGCGAATATATTTAGTGTTTATATGTGCAAACACTTACTATATGATTTGAAGAAAGAAATAAGAGACCACTTGGTGGGCCTCTTAGTTGGATGAATTAATGCATGGTGGGACCACCAATTTTGGCACCCAGAATTCAAAAGACTTTAAAATTACATGGGAACTTAATCCCACATTCATCCTGCAACTGTATTTAGAAATGTTTATAAGGAAAAAGGCTTTCACAATATATTGTAAGAAAGAGTTGGAGGCTATCCATGTGCGCAGGTGATTAGTGCCTCGATTTTTGTGCCCATGACCAAAGGTAAGTAAATTTTGCAAACAAGTGGCAGTGGTGACGAGGTAGATGGGACACATGGAGGCTAGTCGCGAAGTCGGGAGATAAAATGAGATAACCGCCAGAAATCAAGAGATTAAGAGACTAACCATCGAGTTAACTACCTGATGTTAGTCACTAGGTCACCAGATGTTGGCAGTTAGTGTGAAAGGATCAAGAGATTAAGAGACTACCTGCAGTCACGCAGTCGCTGGATAAAAAATGTTAAGTCCAAAACATTAAGAAACTTGGAGACTGAGGAGGTGGTCGCCAGATCTCTAGATTAAAACATATCTAGTGGAAGAATCAAGAGACTTGGAGACTACATGGTGCAAGGTTAACCACAGTTAAAGTGCATTCAAGGTGTAGTTAGGTGAAGTCTTATAGAGACTTAGAGACTAAGGTCAGTCTCCAAGTCTCCCAACAAACTCAGGGTCAACGAAATTATCAAGAGACTTAGAGATAATGAGAAAAAGAGAACCAGGGTTAAGGATGAGTTCACAAACTAGTTAAAAATAGCTAATCAGTGCATGACACATGTCGAGTTCTGGTGAAATCTGGGGAAAATATGCATAAAATGGAGAATTTCAAAGAGAAAATGCACATGATTCAAAGGTTAAAGGATTTAAAAATATCAGTATTTTGCAAAGTTTTAAAATGAAAATAAAATCATATTTGCAAGAAAAAGACAAAATATAATAGATTATAATATTGTGCAAGATTAGGGCATTATAATATGTTATATATTTTGTGCAATATTTTTCAGAAATATGCATTTTGAGAGGATTTTGGATCAGAAAATGAAATCAAATATTTTTCAAAAGAAAGATCAGATTTGGAGGATGTTTTCTCAGGGAATGAAGATTAGATTTTAAAGTTAGGAATTATGCAGAGGATAAAAATCAGATTTTAAAAAGATAGATGGAGTTAGACATTAATGAAATCAATCAGATTTTGAACACTTTGAAGGGGCAAAGAAAATCAGATTATGAGATCACCGACAGAGCAAAGGCAGATTTTGAAAAGGTAAAATGAGTTCAGATTTTTATGGAGAAAAGAAGTATGAGTGCAAATCAAATTTACAAGAGAAGGATAGGTGTTTCCCAGACATAGTTTTTAGGGTTTCTTCTCTTCTATATATCCTCTTCTTTTCTCAGTTTTGGTGGTTCCTTCCTTCTGCTCTATTTTGGGAGAGTTTTTAGACTGTGTTCTATCTCTTGCCAGAAGTTTCAGAGCAGGTTCCAAGCATTGGTGTCTTCTGTAATATTTTTTCTCTTTTCCATGCACAGACAGTATTCTATTTCCTTTTTTTCTCAGACAAGATATCATTGTAAAAGGTAGTTTTTGCTTGTTTATGAGTGAAAAATTTATTATTGTTGTTCTGATATCAAGTTGTCTCCATTTTTCCTGAATCATATAAACTAGGGCATCCAGGGTGTTTTAGTTTTGTCTATTGTTAATCATTTGAGGAATTCTTGCAATAGAGTCATTTAAGGAATGACTGTGATTTAAGATTTGTTTTCAGATTTGTATGAGTTGGAACATCAAGGGTGTTTCCAATCTTGTCTTTCCAGTGGATGTTGCTTATGTAATCTCTATTTTTAAGGTCTCTTTCAAGGAGAGAGTTAAATTCTTTGAGTAGAAAGTTGCATCTTTGAAATAGATAGGTGGATCAATAAGTAGAACTTGATTGTTGAGGTCTGTTTTATGTAAGGCATATAAACATATCAAACTATGATGTTTCCTTTTGTTCATGATCATCTTTGCAATGTCATGGTTGACTCTGTTGCCAATAGGATAAGGCATTGGTTTATGCAGGATCAGGGATGTTAGAGAGATCCATAAATTCAAAATATAAACTAAAAACCATTTCCATTTCATGTTACTAGGAGTTAAGTTTTCTCTGGTTTTCAGACTTACTTTATGAAAGCTAAATATTGAATAAGAGTTTATGAAATACCAAGGTATTAGTTACCTAAGAGTCTGAAAACTATTCCATAGTTATATATCTGCAAGTTTGTAGTTGTCACAAAGGATTCATGAATGTGCAGATAAGGCAATACCCACCTGAGTGATGTGGAGCTCAAAGAAGGAGGATATTATCCAATCCTCATCAATTAGCCTTTCTCTTGCATAAAAAGGAGTCTGCATTCAAGTATACAAATATATTGTCATTTTAGGGTTGTGTTGCAAGAAAAAGATCTAACAAATTGGCGACTCTATTGGGGATTAATGAGATAGAAAGTTTAATACTTTTCATATACATCCCAGAATTTGGTTGAAAAAGAGAGTCACAAATACCAGTCTCAAGTTTGCCCATCCAATTCGTACTAACAAATTAGTGACTCTACTGGGGAAAGAAAAGAAAAAGTGATTAGTAAGTGAGTTGTATCCTTGCCTTGCTGAATCATCCTAGAGTCTGGTTATAGAGTCATCGTTTTCAAAGAAATATTCCTCAAATTTTTGAAAAGAGTCAAGTTGTTCTGTCTTTCATTGCAAAGTGTCTAAAAGTCCAAGTTCCTTAAAGAAATATTCATACAAACTCACATGTGGTGAGTGGCGACTCTGAGTTCTCTGATTTGCACCAGTGTGCATATTTGAAGAAAGACTACAAAAAAGAAAGGTGGACTTGCAGTGAGAAGGACAATAGATTTTTGGACTCTTATGATTAGAGGAATCACTAAGATACCCTATATTGGAGATGTATAAGTTGCTGATTTGAAGAAGGTTAGAGTTGGGAAAGAGATCTCAGCTATTCAAATATTTTCCTCTACAAAGAGTTGGCAGCTCTACAAAGTCTTGAAGGTGATTTGGAGGAGACTTCAACTCAAAAATTTTGCAGCAACTTCATTATACTTAAAGTGTTTTTATTTTCATTGGATAAGCCTTTTGTTCCATGAAAATCAGTTATGCATATGTTTCCCTATTAAGAGGTCAGCACTAAGTAAGAGGGAAGAAAAAGAGAGGCAATTTGTAGTTATTCTGTTTGTCAAGATGTCACGCCTATATTGGGTTAGGTTATGCAATGCTATAAATTTTAAAGGTATCCCTAGATACCCAAATCCTATTCCACCAGTAGTCAAAAATTGGTTGCCTAAATTCACTGGCCAAGGTGAGCAATTAGCTAAGGAGCATATAAGAAACTTTTCAGATTTAATAGATGATCATGACATCACACATGAGGATGTACTAATGAACTTATTTGCAATATCTCTAGTTGAAGATGCTAGAGATTGGTTTAAGCAATTACTTCATGGTTCAATATGATCTATGGATGCATTAGAAGATTGTTTTGTTGAGCGGTATTGTAATGGGGAGGATAGTGATAATCATGATATGTCTGAATCTGAAAGCCCTTCACTAGAACTTGAACTTGTTAGTGTAGAAACTAAAGTAATAAGACAAAATATTCAAGAAAGAGTGGTTAAAACATTACAAGAAAATATGAGCAGAAATGAGGGTGAGTCTCAATGTGATTTCTACATGAGATTTACTGCTAATATTGAGGAGTATAATATCCCTTTCTGTCCTCAGGAGTTTGTTTGGGAAAAAAAATTTGTTGAACTTTGTTTTCATGATTCTATAAATTTGTCAAGCTCTCAGAGGGTGGACATTATTTGGAATACTATGCAATGGATAGAGTGTGTAGAAAATTTCTCTTATAAAGACATATCTGAAGTTGAGTCTAGTGATTTTGAATGTGAAAATGTTGATGATGCTGAATATGAATCTAGTTATGCTGATGAGGCTGAATCTAGTGATATTCAATATAGTTATTTTGATTATGATGATGAGTCCACTTATGCTGAAATTTTTGCTGATTGTGATACTAACAATGAAATCTGTGAGCAGCAACATAGTGAAGATGTTTTGTGTGGACAGCAAGATGATAACTATGATGTGGATGTGAGTGTGTCTAGTGAGTCCTTTACACAAGATGATATGATCCAAGAAATCTCATTACATGGTTCCAATGAGGAATAAATTTGCAGCATTAAGCAAGAAGTTAATGAGGACAAACAAGAATGTCAATCCTTGCTAAGAAATGAGCAAATCTCAGATTTTTTGATTGATGATTTTTAGAAAATGTATCAGAAAATGATTCTCTTTCTTCATGCCCTATAAATATAAGTTTTGATATTGATAAGATTACTGAGGGTATGAATAATGACTGTGAAAATGATTATGAGAATGTTGATTGTGAAAGTGTATCAGAGATAAATATAAATGATGACAGATGTCCTCTTCATAGTGAACAAATTTCAGAATTATTGTCTTATGAATACCTCAGATTTTTAGGGAAAGATAGACTTGAATCTCAGCACTTCACACATTGAATTTGATAAGGAATATGTATCTGATATTCAGAGTGTTGATACTTATATTTCTGATTTTCCTTATACTCCTATGTCACTAGACCACAATCAAGTTGAGTATGATATGTCAGATGATGAAAGCATTAGTCTTATTGCATATTTAAGGGATAAAGAGACTCCAGATATCATTTTGAGCACTAATCAGGATAGTTGTGTAGATTGCAAATCTTTTTCAGATTCTAAATTTTCTAATGAACTATTAAGGGATATTCCTTCAATTGCTCAAGATTCACATGGTTATAATAAATGTATTAATGTTTTCCCACCCACCCACCAGCAAGTTTCAGATTTGAATGATGATGATAGTTTGCAGGAAAATATTGAACAAGATTCTGATATGAATATGGAAGTCAATGACAAGATGAAGGATGGTATTCCTTTTGAGAAAAAGAGTATGGATTTTGATATGGGATTACCATTGTTTGATAGTGAAGATGTTAAATCTTGCTCTTTTGATTTATCTCCTCCTGTATAAAGTCGGAACCACTTGCTTAAGATCCATGATGTTAATAATGAGCTTAACTTTAACAGTGAAGAGATTGATGTTCCCTATCCTTTGAAGGATGAGCTAGATCATATCTCAAGTGGTGAAAATTTTTCAGTATTTGCATAAGTTTTAGCTTGCTGATTTTATCTTTGATATGCAAACTAATGATGTGAATGGATTTAGTAATGTTAACCCAAGCAATCTGGCAGATTTGAAATATTTTATTTTCCAACCAGAAGGTGATTTTCAGAGATGTGGCATTGAGTCAAGTATTGATAATTATTGCATTGAATCTCAGCTTTTGTTAACTAATGAATGCACCATGCATATGCCACATTCTTTGCAAAATTGGTATCATTTCCATTTTATCTCTCAAGTGGATTATACTGATATTTTTGTCTTGAATTAATGGAGAGTGGAAATAAGATAGGTCAAATGCATGGAAATGGTAATTTCAGCCTGTCTCTGATTTGTGAAGATGAAAACCAGGTGTATGACAGAGGTAAGAGATGATAATAGTTTTGGGGATTCATGCCTCTTGTAGATAATGAACATATTGTATAGTTGCTTTCCCTTTCAGTTGTGTGTTTTCTTTCAGTAAGAGGTTTCCCCATTTTTTGAGAAGAGAGAAAATTTTGAGAGATGTCAGTGAAAAGAGGAAAGTGAAAGAGAAAATTTGATTTCTAATTTTGGGGTGGTCTGCTTCTACCATGAGATTCTAAAATTTCTCTACATGCTCGCATGGCGCACGTGTCCACAGTCAGACCCACTGTTGGTACTCAAAAATACAACAAGGTTTTTGAGTACCTTGTTAAAAATCTTGCATTCTAGCCCCTTATGAGTACTTTTCAGCCTTTTTGCCCAAATGCAATTTTGAATTTTTTCATGCATATCAAGTGCTCACCACTTTTGTTTACACATAAGAAGACATCCCAGATTGTCAGATTCAAGTTTTGAGTCATTTAGTGATGTCTTGTTTTGAGCACTTGTCCTTTTTACATATGTTGATTATAGTGTCAAATTGTTGTAACTTGCCTACTTTGCATCTGAATATCTTGCATCCTCTTAGGTTTCACGGGTCACTTCTTTGGGAATGTTTAACATGAATATCAGAGAGATTAGGTTCTGAAACCCTAGCCATTTCAAGTCTGTTTGATGGGTTTTCAGTTTCCCCAAAGTTGGTCCTACCGAACTATCCTATTTCTCTGTCATACACAGATTGTTGAATAGTCTACTTTGAGCTTCTACAAGATATATCTAGTTGAATTCCTTGCATAATTGATTTTTCCCCTGCATTACAAACTTGGAAGTATACCTTCCCAAAGACTTTAAAACTCACACCAATCCAGTTACCCACTTTTCCAGAGCCTTTTCATTTCCAATATATTAAGTTTCACTGAATGTGCAGAAACCAAATTTAAGTGACCTACTTTGTGGTTTCCTTATTTGCACCCGGTTCAAGGTCAGGCATAATTGAAAGTTGTTCTATATTGTGGACTTGAAAGTGTATTTCCCTCAAGATTTTTGGACCTTGACCAATCCATTTGGTCACTTTTCTATGTTGATTCCAAATTAGATTTCTGCATTTTTCACCAAGCTTGAGTTGACAAAGTTGTAAAGTGCTCACTTTGCAGATTTATACCTTTTGATCAATGCATTTTCCGAATGAGCTAATTGAGGCTTTTCATTCTACATATGAAATTTAATTTATGTTCAAGGTTCCAGATTATGAGGGTCTTATTTGATAAGTTTATGAAATCAAAATCAAAGGTGTTTTGTGCAGATTGACAGTGCAAAACAGAATCAAATTTACAGAATGGTCATTTTAAGGAAGTGATAACTTTTTGTTTGAATGTTGTTTTCAAGAACTGATCATGGCATCATTATTATTGCAAGTAAATGTACTATCTGACCTGATGGTGAATCTTCAAAGCATGATTTAATGATTTTGCAATGGCCTATCCGGATGAATTTTATGCTGATTTAGCATTTTGCATTTGCACTTTCTCTGAATTGCTAAGTTTGATTTTTTGCATCTTGCACCTGAGGATGAATTCGGAAAAGCCCTTTTGCATGAGTTTTCAATGTGGATGAATGAGTTATTTCGCCAAGTGATAGAGCTTCAAAGGCTGATTTGATGTCTTTTCAAGTCACACTTCTGGCAGGGTTTGCAAATTCCCGATTGCAGAATATAATGAAATGGCTCACTTTACAATTTATTATCTTTTGACCTATATATTTTCAAGCTAGTCCAGTTGATGAAATTTGTTCAGATGCTGGAGAAGGGTTTATTTTCCAGTCCCAATACTTACAATGGATTGTTTAGTCAGTTTTTGAGACTAGTTCCTGAGGTCATTTACTGTTAGTGGACAATTTGCAGAATTTTAAAATTTAGTTCTAAGTGTCCGCCAGTTCAATTTCTTCTTGGCCTAATTTTTTAGGGGTGTACATTGGTAAATTGAAGGATCAAGGTGGATAAAGTGTTTGAAATCCCTTCTTGAGAAAAGATATGTTCTTCAGTTTTCCATAGAATGAGGACATTCCCAATGACCCATTTGGAGAGTTTGAAAATAGTAATGAAGTGGCTTGCACATAAGATGTAATGTTTTATATCATTTACAACAAAGAAAAATCCAAGCATTGTTTTAACTAATTCATAAACCACGCAAGGCATACCAAGCTAGAGGCTTGCGCAGGAAATGGGCAGATTGTAAAACTTTTAAAACATTGAAAATAGGCATAAGCAGAGTCAAAGCCCTTTTGTATGTTGCGTAGTGTTATATTGGAGGTCCACGTAGAACTTAAACATGGAGAGACTAGCATTTGATAGGTTGAAGTCCAAGTAATATCCGTGCATTTAAAGACTAAGAAAGTCTGCGCATTGTAGAGGGAAAGTGTGTTGCTTTAAAAGTATGGAGAGTGCTGCGCTGAAAGCCATAAGGCTACGCAGCATTAAGGATGGTTTTGAAACATTTAAAAAACATGGGAATGCATTTTAAAACCAACCAAAGTCAGCGTACACAACAGGAGAAACATGCAAAGACCACGCCAATAATGAGGAGCAAGTTAGAACATTTAAAAAACAAATACAAGTACCCTGCGCTAGAATGAAAGGGGGTATTATAAAATTTAAAAGCCAATACAATTGGTAGGAGTAAAGACAAATTCTATAATCTTGTAGAGATTGTGCAGTAGATTGGTAAGAAATAAACACACAACATTGAAGGAGTTTAAAATAGTAAGTCTTATTTCCTCAAGGTCTGCGATGAATTTAGAAGGGGCAAAAGAAGTATTTTTAACAGAAATTCATCATTACCAGAGGCTGCACCGGAAGTTGTCTTGCCAATTAAAATATTAAATGAGCACCATAGCATGGTGCACCCAGCAATGGGTAAGATTTTTAAAATTTTTTAAAAAACAAACTAAACAACAATACAAAGCATGCTATGCCCAACATTACGGAGGAAGTTTTTTTTAAAAAAAAGTTAAGTGTAAATGCAAAAAGGGAATCCACAGCAGGGGGCGCCCAACCTTGTGGAAGCATATTTTCATGTGAAACAGCAATAAAACAATTCCATTGATGAGCAGCATCTGGAGGAAGTATTCAAAAAGCTTAAAAATGCACAAAGAGTTATCCCACATGCATGGGGCTGCGAATATATTTAGTGTTTATATGTGCAAACACTTACTATATGATTTGAAGAAAGAACTAAGAGACCACTTTGTGGGCCTCTTAGTTGGATGACTTAATGTGCGGTGGGACCCCCAATTTTGGTGCCCATAATTCAAAAGACTTTAAAACTACATGGGAAATTAATCCCACATTCATCTTGCAACTGTATTTTGAAATATTTATAAGGAAAAGGCCTTCACAATGTATTGTAAGAAAGAGATAGAGGCTATCCATGCACACAGGTGATTGGTGCCTTGATTTTTGTGCTCATGACCAAAGGTAAGTAAATTTTGCAGACAGGTGGTGGTGGTGACGAGGCAGATGGGACACATGGCGGCTAGTCATGAAGTCGGGATATAAAATGAGATAACTACCAGAAATCAAGAGATTAAGAGACTAACCATCGAGTTAACTATCAGATGCTAGTTGCTAGGTCCCCAGATGCTGGTAGTTAGTGTGAAAGGATCGAGATATTAAGAGACTAACTACAGTTGGGCAGTCACTGGATCAAAAATGTTAAATCCCAAACATCAAGAGACTTGGAGACCGAGGAGGTGGTCGCCAGATCTCTAGATTAAACCATGGTCAGTGGAAGAATCAAGAGACTTGGAGACTATATGGTGTGAGGTTAACCATAGTTAAAGTGAAGTCAAGGTGCATTTAGGTGACGTCTTATAGAGACTTAGAGACTAAGGTCAGTCTCCAAGTCTCCCAAAAAACTCAGGGTCAACGAAATTATCAAGAGACTTAGAGACAATGAACAAAAGAGAACCAGGGTTAAGGATGAGTTTACAAAATAGTTAAAAATAGCTAATCAGTGCATGACACATGTCAAATTCTGGTGAAATCTAGGGAAAATCTGCATAAAATGGAGAATTTCAAAGAGAAAATGCACAGGATTCAAAGGTTGAAAGGATTTAAAAATATCAGTCTTTTGCAATGTTTTAAAATGCAAATAAAATCAGATTTGCAAGAAAAAGAAAAAATGTAATAGATTATAATATTGTGCAAGATTAGGGCATTATAATATTCTATATAGTCTGTGCAATATTTTTCAGAAATATGCATTCCAGGAGAATTTTGGATCAAAAAATGAAATTAGATATTTTTCAAAAGAAAGATCAGATTTGGAGGATCTTTTCTCAGGGAATGAAGATCAGATTTTAAAGTCAAGAATTATGCAGAGGATAAAAATTAGATTTTAAAAAGATAGATGGAGTCAGACATTAATAAAATCAATCAGATTTTGAAGACTTTGAAGGGGCAATAGAAAATTAGATTATGAGATCACCGATAAAGCAAAGGCAGATTTTGAAAAGGTAAAATGAGTTCAGATTTTTATGGACAAAAGAAGTATGAGTGCAGATCAGATTTACAAGAGAAGGACAGGTGTTTGCCAAACATATTTTTTAGGGTTTCTTCTCTTCTATGTATCCTCTTCTTTTTATGTATCCTCTTCTTTTCTCAGTTTTGGTGGTTCCTTTCCTCTGCTCTATTTTCGAAGAGTTTTCAGACTGTGTTCTGTCTCTTGCCAGAATTTTCAAAGTAGGTTCCAAGCATTGGTGTCTTCTGTAATATTTTTCTCTTTTCCATGCACAGACAGTATTCTATTTCCTTTTTGTCTTAGACAAGAATATCATTGTAAAAGGCAGTTTTTGCTTGTTTATGAGTGAAAAATTCAATATTGTTGTTATGATATCAAGTTGTCTCAATTTTTCCTGAATCATATAAACTAGGGAATCCATGGTGTTTTAGTTTTGTCTATTTTTAATCATTTGAGGAATTCTTGCAATAGATTCATTTAAGGAATGACTGTGATTTAAGATTTGTTTTCAGATTTGTATGAGTTGGAACATCAAGGGTGTTGTCAATCTTGTCTTTCCAGTGGATGCTTGTTATGTACTCTCTATTTTCAAGGTCTCTTTAAAGGAGAGAGTTAAATTCTTTGATATAAATTTGCTTCTTTGAAATACACAAGTGGATCAATAAGTAGAACTTGATTAATGAGGTCTATTTTATGTAAGGCATATGAACATATCAAACTATGTTGTTTCCTTTTGTTCATGATCATCTTTGCAATGTCATGGTTGACTCTGTTGCCAATAGGATAAGGCACTAGTTTATGCAAGATTAGGGATGTTAGAGAGATCCATAAGATCAAAATATAAACTAAAAACCATTTCCATTTCATGTTACTAGGAGTTAAGCTTTCTCTAATTTTCAGACTTACTTTATGAAAGTTGAATATTGAATAAGAGTTTATGAAATATTAAGGCATTAGTTACCTAACAGTCTGAAAAATATTCCATAGTTATATATCTGCAAGTTTGTAGTTGTCACAAAGGATTCATGAATGTATAGATAAGGCAATACCCACCTGAGTGATGTGGATCTTGAAGAAGAAGGGGGATATTATCCAATCCTCATCAATTAGCCTTTCTCTTGCATAAAAAGGAGTTTGCATTCAAGTATACAAGTATAATATCATTTTAGGGTTGTGTTGCAAGAAAAAGAGCTAACACATCCTATGACCATTATTCAGTCTAGCCATAGTTCTTATCAACCTATCAAATCCATCTTCATTGGCAGATCTAAATATCTCTACAAATCCAAATTCACAGCAACTTCCTCATAAGAGTCTTCTATTCTAGGAATTATTAGTAATCCAACAAAAGCATTTATGATACCTTCCATGACTTCATTCCTCAATTCATTCATTTTATTACAGATCTCATCTCGCAGATCCTCTTTCATCTGATCAATCATCCTAGGATTTAGTCTTCTAGGAGGCATCTTTAAAACCTTAAGTGCAATTGCCTCTGATCAGTAATATGTTAACCAAGGAGATACAAATAACCACAACCCCGTGCAACAAATAAAAGTTTTGACCACCTTGTACAACCCTTAAGTTGATGCTATCCAAATCTTCACTCTACCACCTCACAAACAACTTATCCAAGGAATCACAAGCTTAGGAAAATGAATTTGCAAACACCACCAGCATCAAACCTTGATCTAATTCTTCTCTGACACCACCCAAGGTGAGTGAATCCCCAAAGGAGATATCCAACCTTGCCAAACGAGTCAACACAGAGAAAACACAAGAAACTTGATACTAAAAGATGCAATAAAT
The DNA here is from genome assembly GCA_018584345.1 of Thuja plicata. Lineage (NCBI taxonomy): Eukaryota > Viridiplantae > Streptophyta > Pinopsida > Cupressales > Cupressaceae > Thuja > Thuja plicata. Next base: position 2,610,882 of record MU228305.1, read on the forward strand.
GCTTTATTGATCATAATATAACTCATACATGTTCGGTTGTAAGGCCTTCCTGATTACTATCACATACAAATCAAAGATCTATCCTAGATATATTTGCAAGCTTTGGGTCAAAATTACACTACTATACCTTCTTCCCTCCACTAACTAACTCCCTAACACGAAACCAAGCCCTACATTTATACAAAATCATGACCACAAGTCGGCTCAAGAAATAACATTTCCCAAAGCATGAAACTTCTTACAAATATAGGTCCAACCCTATACAAACATAACATAAGAATAAGAAATCACATGGAGAAATCCATGAAGGAACCATGATCCACACACTAAGATCACAATGGCTAAGAATCCCACAATCTCGATCGCAACACAAATCTCCAGGTAAGTCCACACCAGTCATGAACACGTTACCCACGGCTAGAAAGAGAAAGATATCTCAACACATGATCAACCCCAAGAGATGCGATCATAGGAGAATGATCCTAGAACACTCCTGAACAAAAACCCATGAGCACAACTCCTAACTCGTATGGAAACTTGACCACACACCAACCTGTCAACCCAATCTGAAGAACAGGAAAAATAATTATGTGCTATCACAAAATCCTCCAGATCTCTCACAAGATAACACCAAAAGGGGAGAAATCACAGAACAACATCCAAAGCACTATCAAGAACATGCCAAAACAAGTGCAAAAAATAAAGATCCAAGTGGACCAACCACAACCAGAAACACAGAAACTACCAAATGTAACCCAAACTCACAGAACGATGCAAGATTTCCAGCAAACCAAGGATGCTCCTGCATCCAAATAAAATTGCACTTTGGTCTGATTCTTGGGAAGGTTATCAAGAGATTTCTATAAATTCTAACTTGAATTAGATCAAGGAAGAAACTGTGACAGTATGTGGGACAAAGGTGAAGAATTATCTAGAAAGATTAGAAAAAGATGAGTTAATGGAATGATAGTGGAATTCCATGGACAACTTTAATGCCCTTGACAACTAGAAGGGGGAATTAAAAAATATACTGAAGGAGAGCCTGGTGAATATTTTGGAGGAGGAATTATTTCTCAAATGGTGTGGATCAAAGTTGAGAGAACACAAAGTAAACATGGGATATAGAATCAAGGAAGCAACATTAAAAGTAGAAAATTGGCCAACTTATTTATTTTAGAACAAGTTTTTTCTTCCAAAAGCCAGTGTCTTCACGTGGTCTTCACTTGGCTGGCATTGCAAAATAAGATTCTTACGGGTGACAGATTAAAAATTTTTGGTATCTAAGGTCCAACAAGATGCATCATATGCAAACAAGAGGATCAAACTATGAATTATTTGGTGTTGAATTTTCAGTATGCTAAGATTTTCTAGAATTATTTCATCGAGAATCTTGGATGGAAAACACCAGTATATCAAAATTTGAAGCACAAATTTTTGGCTTGGCCCTGGAATAAGAAGAACTCCCTTTTTCATTGTCTATGGTTCATTTTACCCTCTTGTATAGTATTAGAAATATAGAAGGAAATAAATCACAAAATATTCCAAGATCTAGAGATGGATTAGAAGGTGCTTGGTAAAAAAATTGAACTTCTAATGAGTGAGTTGATCAATTCTGCTACTACTAAGATGAACCTGAGTAAATGAAATTCACTCTATGGGATGACGAGATTACCAAAATCTTTGGTGGTCTTCTCATTCCCCTTGTTAATGGGGCCAAAAGGTTAATATTTCACATTTGGATAGTTTGTGAAGTGTAATGATTTCTCCTAATCAAGGATGAATCAAAATCAATTTTGATGGTGCCTCTAAAGAAAACCCAGGCCCAAGTAGAAGTAGTTGTATTGTTCACAATCATCAGGTGACTATCCTAGGATTGAAATCTATTCCCCTAGGAATCATGAAAAATAATGAGGTTGAGTTTGGGGAAGCTTAGATAGAGGTGAGTTTACGACTGGATTTGAGAGTTGAAAAGCTTCATCTCAAAGGAGAAATATTGTTGATAGTCAATGCCATCAAACAAAGATTGATCCTAAATTTAAAATTTCAAAAATGGGTGGATTCCATATGGGAATTGATCGGGGAATTTGATGATTTCTAGGTCTCTCATGTCTACATGGAAGGAAATGAAATGGACATGAGTTGGCCAAGGAGGCTTCAGAGGCTAACACATAAGAGTCTCTTTCATTGGATGACACAAGTGTTTGGCATTGGAAAAGGTGGACATATTGGCTTGCTTATGGAACTTGATTTTTGCATAAGTAGTAATGATGGTTGTTACTACGATATCTAATCTTGGTTTATTGATGATTGGAGCTAGATGTGGTAGCCCCTTTCACTTCCTATCACATGTGTTAGGATATATATCAGGAGATTTTGCAACTATAAATGGATTTTTTGAACTTGGAAAGTACACATGGAAAAATGAATCGATGACCTCACAAAAAGTGAATTAATTTTTGACATGTCGTGATTGTATGCCTTGACCGCAGGGATGTAAACATAATTATTTCTAGTTTTTTGAGAAAGAATAAAGTGATGGGTGATCTCTTTGGGATAATCACCTCATTAGCTCTTTTTTAGTCACACTATTTGGAGAGGGTTATTTCCTGCTAAGGTGTCAAACATGGACACACATGTGAAGCTTTTGGGTAGAAAACACCAAATGGGTTTCTTGGGGAATGTTTAGATAATAGGTTGAGATGTATCTTCAAAACTAGTCACTACTTAATAATTTATGCAATAAGAATTTTCTTGGGACTAGTATCTTTGGACCGATCTTTTCTTCTAGGTGAATTTGTATGTTGTTGCAATATTTCTTGCCTCCATTATGGACACAGATCTAAGGAGATGGAAAAGAAGCTCTACAAAAATATTGTCAAGGAAAACCTCTTGGGATAATTGGATGATATATTAGAGAACATTAAAAATAATTTTGGAATTTGTCTTCCCAAAGACTTCTATGTGGTGAGAACTAGGTGTGACTAAGACGTGGCTAGATATCTCATTATGCACTACCCAAATCCTGAGATCATACCTCGTCGAAGTAAGATGATGAGCATAGTGTTTCCTTCCTGAAGTTGATGTTGTATATAGAAGAAGAGGAACGAGATTGGTGGCTGCAGAAGAAGATACAGGATGAAGGACTCATGGGTTTTGATAATTAAGGTCCAAAGACGGAGCTGGATAGTAAGGAGGAGGCAGTCCCTGGTCATATGAGTAGTAAGAGGGTATGTGCACCAAGTTGTGACTCAAAAAAGTGGACACGTCTTTAAAAAAGTTCAAATTTCATATAATCCAATTGGGTTATTGAAAATTCAAAATTTTTCTAGGCTTGGTAACCAAGCCTAGAAAATATTATAAAAAAACTCAATCTGTCTTAGAACCCGATAGGGTTCTGAGAAATTTCTCAGAGCCTAATCGGGTTATTAGAAACATAATACATTTTTTAAATCCCACAACTTAGGCCATTTCTAACGCCTAAACCATGGAGAAGCAGAGTGAAGGAGGGCAAAAAATTAGTAAAACTCGATCGTTCTCTAAAGAAAACAACATTTCTTCTACAATTTTGACATTTTCAAGTAATGGCGCCCCGTAACAAAGGTATGTTTTATTGTTTTTTTTGTTTTGTTGTTGTTTTTTGCATTTATAATCAAATTAGGTTATGATATTGATATTTTATTTTCTTTTATTAATTTCATATCAAATTCATCAAACAACCCAAGAAGATGAAAAAGAAATGAAAAACCACCCCCGTAGAAGCACACCTATTGCAAAACCCTCAAAATCCTCCTCAACAATCATCGGCACCTACAAACCCTACTCAAAATCCTCCTCAACCACCATCGCCACCCGTAAACCCTCCTAAAAAATCTCCTCCTCCACAACCATCACCACCCATAGACCCTCCACATGTTCCATTAGGTCATGTAAATGCAACACAAGAGGACCTTGTGGAATGCCTTAACCAAAATAGTGCACAAATTAATATATTAGTCAATAGGTTGAAGCCTTCCGGTCTTCAGCATCACTCTACCCTCGCCACTACATTAGAACAAATGTCCAATAGTTAAAATAAGGTGTCTCAAGAGGTGACAAAATGGGGTTCATGCAGGGATAGATGTCATACATATTATGCTGATGGTTTATCATATGAGGATGTGAAAAGAAAGGCCATAAAAAAAGTGACATATGTGCCCTTTTTACCGATCCTAATACTAGCACCTCCCTAGAATATAATACAAAATGGTTTCCTATACATTGGTGTGCTCATAGGGGGTGAAATTAGCTTTTTGGGATAGGTGGTACATGGTATTTGACCAACCACCTTGTAATAATAATAAGGTGCTTTATATTTTTTGAGGAAGCTATACTATGAGTTTATCCTTAGCGAGAACCTAAATTAATTTGACTTTCGTGAGTTCCAGGGTAGATGGAGAGGCTCTGTGCAGGATAGACCTGGGGCACGTAGGATTACCCGACCACAAGAGAGGAGGCGTACTGCAAGAAAACCCCTCATTCATGTTGTGGTCCCAGTAGTGGTGAAGGATTCTATGGATATACAAACTCTTCATGCAGTTGCATCATTGACTGATGTCATTATCTAGCATGGCACTCAGTTAGTTGGAGTAGAGGATAGATTAGTGTCTACTCCACCTCCATCTTCATCAGATGTGCCATTAGGATCATCTCATCCCGTGACAACTCCATCATCATCAGTTGCACCATTAGGATTATCTCATCCTGTGCAAGGTCCATTATCATCAGATATAGTTATAGGGTCAGCCCAACCCATTGAGCATATATGCATCAGTTGTAATGGTATATGTGATGAGGTAGATAGTCAGGCGAGTGCGGATGGTTCGACATCCCATTCATGTGTACATTTTGGGAGAAGATGTCAGGCATCCACTACTGAGGATACGGCCCTCAGAAATGATCTGTTGACAATGGTGTATGGTATAGAGCTGACACATGTTTGTTTAAATTTGTGTTTTGACATGTTATTTTAATTAATTACCTAAATATGTTAAAAGTAAATAATTTTTTATGTATAGAAGAATCAAAATTGATACATCAATAATATGCATTGTAGGGTGTATTTGGTGGTATGAGTACACCAAGGAGTGATCATTCTAGTAGACGTGGACGGGTAGCTCGAACACCTGAGATAATTTTTTATAAATATTCATAAAATAGACAAATACATTGTTTTCAAAATATCATATCTTAATAATTTGTATTGTAGTAACTTAGTGTGGTTAGATAATTATAAAACATATTATTCTATTCATAAAATATAATAATAGGTTGTTTTCAAAATCCATTAAAGATGATGGTCTTTAATGCTTGGCAAACAAAAGAAAGTCCAAACTGTTCCACGTGCCAGAAAACCAAATAGTTGTAGAGAATTTGTTCTTTTATTGATTCAAAACTTCATTACACTCGTTCTCCACCTAGAATGACCTTCTTCATTGTGTATCCATGCTGGACTATATATTGTTTCCCTGACAATAACTCCTCAAAACTAATCAAACACCGACCCAAGACAGTTACAACTTTTATTGCAATTTTGCAAACACAAAATGTTGTTATAAATGTTGACAAAAAGTTGTCAACTTTGACAACTAACACTTTCTAGACCCAACATTGATTGTAATGGTCTTTTAATGAACTTAAATGTATCAAAACTCCTATTCTAGCCCTTTAACTCATGACTTTAGCCCTTTAGGCCAGATTATCAACTTCTGACAATTTTACATTATTCTTGTATCTTTGTTGCTACTATTACCTTTCCAACTTCTACTACATTATTTTAAGATCACAATGACCTTTTTACACCGTATGTGAGATCATTACATCAATATTTAACACATTTTAATCCATGAACCCCCAAATTGACTTTTTAGACCAATTGTGCCAATAAGGCATTATATAGCATCCCATTACATAAAGTGACCCTTAGGCCATGTAAACATGTGAAATGGCTTGTATTCATCTCATTACATCCAAAAATGAACTTTGATGGTATTTGTTTAGTATACCACTTCTAGGGTCTTCTAGGTGACCCTGTCTTCCTTCTTTCTCCCTTGGTGCTCTACACCATACTGTATTGTTGATTTGATGTATTGGTGTATTAGTGTATGTTTGTTTTCTATTGCTTTATGGTCAAAGAATTTGTTCTAATGTAATTCAACTCAATAAATTCATAAAAGGATGATACTCCCTCAAGGAATTAGGTTGAACGCAAAGGCTTCAACAGAGATCCCTGGATTTTGGTAACCTAGACATCATACTTTTGAACAAGTTCACTTCTTTGTCCAGCCATCATGACTCAAACTGATTTGAACTCCTGCCCTCCATCCTTTGACTCAATTCAACCAATGTTGAACTCATACACCAACCAATCACTTATTGGATTTTGAATCAACGTTGAACATCATCTGGAACATCCAACCATCATTCTTTTACTCTTATTTCTTGTTCCAAATCATGAATACAATCTCTCATTGTTCGCTGATTGTAAATGTCCTTAATCCTTCAATTCAGCTCCATGGCCTTCTGAAGAATCCCAAAACTTAACTTCTAAGACACCCCAAGAACCCCTCAACTTATCACAAGGTCCTTATCCTATCGCTCAAAGCAAATTCACTTGCTAGTTCAGTAAACTCTACTCTCTGGCATTTCACTGTCATACTAGGACAGTCCCCGTATACTAGTCTATATCTTCACCATAGACAAGAACCCCACTACACCCTAGGTTCATAAGCACCCCAAATATTTTCATCACTTCCCATACCACCTACTCTCAACCTAAAATCACTCCAAATCCTCCCATGCTAAGGGTAAACACACTAAAACATACTCAATGTTAGGCTACAATATTTTTATTACCTGCTGCAAAAGTGGTCCTAACCTCTGACCTCCATGAATACAATCTGGACCATCCTTCTCTAACTATGACTACAAATTTGTTAACAAATAGTCTTGTGTGTGAAAGAAGAGAATTTTTTTATATTGTAATAATGGTTCGTAAAATTTGTTTATAAACTTGTGATAATAGAGTTGTGGAACATAAGCATTTGTGGAATTCCAGTGAATCATAATCTTGATTGTAAACTTTTTCTTATATTTTTTGGGTGTTTTATAGGGCTTGTCAAGTGCTCAGATTTCTGAGATTGATGATTTCACCCTTTCTACCATTGTCTTTGGCTTACAAAGCTATATGGTATCATATTTTGTTCATTAACGACATTGACTTTAAATGGTGCATTAGATGAATTAGGTGCATTTATCCCCATCATTTCAATTAGTGTATGTTGAACATTTTCATTTGTTGAATTAGGTGTATTTATCACATTAACATTAACATTAACATTTTCATTTTCATCACTTACATTACATGCATTTGATGATGTACCTTTTCATATTCTCATCATGCGATCCCTTTATCTTTCATTTTCTGTCTCTTGTTGTTCAATTGTTCCTCGTTTGATCTTTCCCATTGTTCGTATTGAATGGACCCTATGAATAATATCATGAACATAGATAACATGTGAAAATCAAATCCAAAAAATAAGAACAAATCAATCATTTTCTTGAAATGTGAACTTACAATGATAAAATAACATAAAAAAACCAATAAACAACACAATTCAATCATTGCAAAGAAAAAACATGCAAAAAAGTGCGGACATGTTTGTTACTGGCGTAAAAAAACAAAAAGTAGTTGTGGGACCTCAGGACAACTTGCAATGACTATTTTTAGACCATTGAAACAAACAAACTTGCAATGTTCCTAATTCAACAGAACCCGATTGGGTTCTGAGGACTTAATGGTTCAACATTCCTCTTTCCTCATAACTTGGTCGAGTTATGAGAACATAAAGGCTCAATGTTCCTAATTCCTCAGAACCCGGTCGGGTTCTGAAAAACTAAGAAAAAAGGAGAGAGAGAGAGAGAGAGAGAGAGAGAGAGAGAGAGAGAGATTTAAAACTATTACACTTTGAAAAGCAAACAATATACCTTAAGACTAATGTTAGGAGTGGTTAGCTCCAAGTATGAGAGCTCTGCAAGATAACTGGACCAACAATAGGGACAAGACTACCCTCTGTACTTATGGCTCTAGAAAACCAAGGAGGGTACACCTAATCCAGATAAAACTCAATTCTTTACAACACCTTATACTCTGGATTCAAACAACAGATAATGATAAGAAAGTACTAAATTCTAACTAGACATTCATTGACTCTCCATTACCATGGTATGACAAAAACCAACAACTGCAAAATGTAAAGAATTTTGGTAATGAATTTGATTTGAGTTTAGGGACAGAATATAGCCAAAACTGTCAGACATATATCTCAAAAGAATATACTTCTGGATCAGTGCCTTATCCATTGGGTAAACTCCTCAATACAATACTGAGAGAGAGAGAGAGAGCATACAGATTTTCCTATACGTTGCATGTATGGGCAATAATGAGTACCTATTTTATACCTTACTTGATTCAAATGAATGGCATAAAAAACTTTATGACTCAAAATGATCGTAGGTTAATCATGTGTTAGATCATCTCCAGATCTTTCCTATGCTTTTTGAATGGAGTCAATCAGACTCCGTATGTGGAAGTTATGGCTTCCAGAGCAAAGCCTATTTTAATTTCTTCATAATCCGATCGGGTTATGAAGAATAAAATGATCGAGTTTTGAAGAAGTGAAAATTGTGCATTTTATTCTCCAGAACCTGATCGGGTTATGTAGGAGTTGAAAAAGTACTTTTTTCTTTTCAGAACCTGATCGGGTTATGTAGAAGTTGAAAAAGTACTTTTTTCTTTTCAGAACCTGATCGAGTTATTTGAAATTTAGAAACCTGATTGGGTTATGGCTTGGGAAGAGGCTTGGGAAACGATCCAAAGGCTTGGAGTCTCATTTTCCCTCCATTTTTTTTATTTTAGACTTTTTTCATCTTGTAAGATGAATTCTCGACTTTATCTTCATTGGGTTTACAATTTGTCAAGAGGGTAGCTCTATGATTTTCACCATAATATCATACATTTTCTTAGCTTTCTAACCATATAAATGTTTCTATTTTTGGACAATATTAGCATAGTAAACTTTAATTTTCTTTACCAGTGTCTTGACAGTCCTCACAGACATATGTCTACCATTTTTTTAATAACTTTTGATATACTTAACCAAATTATAAATAAATTACATATTATTATTCTACACTTGATTCTATACAATTTTTAAAAAAAAATTTCATTTCGATTATTTTGATTCAAGTTGTGCCTAGTGCACGAACAAATACCAAATTTTTAGGAGGTCACTTCATAAAATCACAGAAAAAAAATTACAAAAAAATACACAACTTCTAGATCTCACTCTTACCTATCATCCTACCAAAAGGATTTGAAAAATATTGAATATAACTGTATCTTTTGTACAGCGCACGGAAACAGCTATGTTATGTTTTTTCTAAAAAATCAGGAATAGGTTTTCATGCGCGCGGGGTTTGACCCTCTTAATCTTATCGATTTTTTTAAAAAAATAGTATTTTAGAAACTAGATTCAGATTACTACAATTTTTTATTTTTTATGCATCTTCTTATTTTCAGTGCATGACCCTCAAACGTCTGTTCCAAGTTCAGGGTTTACCCTATTTTAGAAAAAATGTGTCCATTTATACCCCCCTTTTTGGTTCACAACTTGGTGCACATACCCAAGAGTGTGTTGGATGACAATGCTTCCTTGGATCCCTTTGAGGACTTAGATGATTATGTTGCAAGTGTCCATGGCCATGAGTTTGAAAAATCGTCCCGACTCTAGCAAATGCTAGAAAAAATAATCTCCTTTATTTTTTATTTATGTGGGGGTTGGGGGGTTAAATCTGTGTATAATAAAGCTCCATTTTGTGACAGGAGCTCAGATTTTAGCTCATATATGGATAGTCTCATTTTTATCACTCCTTTTTGTCCTTTGGAGTGATAGTGTTAAGGATTTGAAGGGATGAGCAATGCTCTTCCCTTATGATGGTATCATGTAATGATTGTGTATGGTAGTAGGTGTAAGGAAATGTTGTAGGGTGTGTGAAAGTCATTTGTACTCTACACTTGGGGATTTTTGAAGAATTTATCACCCCTACTATGTAAAACTTAATATTTGAATATATAATATATGGGTGTAGCTTTTGTAACTGCATTTTGCCTATCAAAAAAAAAATTGTAGATTAAATTTAATTTCAAGAATATATAAAAACTTTAAAATATTTCTATTTTTTTTAAATTTTATTTATCATATAATTTTTAAAATTAAAAGACTGGGAATTAATTTAATTTGAATTAGTGAGATATATTAATTTGGAGATATGTATTTTACTTAGAGTTATTTTATTTCGTATCTATGCTAACTAACCATAAGACTCATATTTCTTAGTATATTTTAGATATATTTAAGTGAATACAAAATGTGAAAAGCCTTGAGATTGTAATCTTCTCTTCGTTAGATAATAAGCCTAAACCCTAACACCCATCTTTTTCCAAAAAGGATAAATCTAGGAAGGAGAAACCCAAGTGTGGATATCGTAATAAACATGGACATGGTGAACATAAATGCTATAGGAAATAATTAGAAGAGATGAAGCAACTTCTTAAGGAGCACAATATTACTTTTCCTTCTTATTATTCTAGTTCATCCTCTTCTTCACAACCTTCATCTTACACACACATAGGTTCAACAAGTCTTAATAATGGGGATAATCAAATGAAAGGTCATGATCTTGTTGTGACACATGTTGATGAGTTTGCAAGATGGATTCTAGACTCTGGGGCTTTATATCATATGGAAAGATCACGAGATAGATTATAATCCTTGAAGTATACTTTTGTAATGAAGATCTCGATGGTTAATGGTGTCTACTTGGATGTTTTTGGTAAGGGATTTGTTCATGTGCCTAATAGTAGTTATCATAATGTTCTCTACATTCATGGTATTCACAATAATCTTCTTTCCACATATCAGATAACAAAGAGTGATAAGTCCATTAAGTTTACACACGAGATTCAATGTTAATTTGTGATTTGAATAAAGTAAACAACTTGTTGCAATGGGTAGGGCTAGTCATGATGCTGAAATCTATATATTTTCCTATTTTCTTCTTGATGGTTAATGTTCTAAGGTGGATTCTCCTAGAACTAGTGTGGGTAGTAATTTAGAAGGTCATATTAGTTTTATGAAAAATCACTATTCATTAGTCCTTTGATAAGGTTTTAACACCTCCCACCTCTGTAGACTTTAGCTTTGACTTGGTTTCCAGAACTTTAGTTGAACAAAATACTTTTGGTTTTCTTAACAAGTCTTGAGGGATGGCTTTATGAAAAGTATATTGGATTTGTTTTGTCACTCTTCTTATACAAGTTTGGAAGACATGTTTGAAGGGATCTTTATAATCTTTGATGAATTATCTTATTTAGATATTTCTCTTGAGTCTCCACGTCATTTTTCTTCTTCCTTGCTTGGGGTCACATCTAATTTTGTTAAGACAAATTCAAAGGTACTTGCTCAATTTTCAAAGATACACTTTTGGAGGATTCTTCCCTCTTACTTCTTCATGGAGATGGAGTTGCTTCAACATCTACCAATAGAATATTTCTTCCCATGGGGAGACTTGCAGTTTGTCCAATTTTGATTCTCTTGTCTTCAAACATTTTTCAGTGGCTTTGGAGATACTACATTAGAGGAGGGCTATGCAGTCTCTATCTTTCTCTCTTATGGAGGGATTTTCTTAATGTACATCTTTGTGAAAAATCTAGTTCTTGGGGGGTATTGATGAGTTGTCCATAATCACACATTTCATCACTTGTAAATGATTTCTTTATGCATTCTCTCTTTAGGATAGTGTTTTGTTCCAAAGTTTTTTTGTCTCCTTTATTCTATTTGCCAGTTATCCTTTGTACATGTGTAACTAAAATGACCTACTAGCTAGGCCCCATCTTGCATCTTACATTCTTGTAGCATTTGCATTGCTTTTGTTCGTCCCTAAGTTACGCTTAAGGGGGTGTTATAGTGAACAAGGTCATGTACTAACTAATTCCTTAGTGTGGACCTATTTACAAGTTTTGTCCTAGATGTCATTTGTAGAAATTATTTATACTAAGATTTTGTATCTCATTTACTTCTCGTGTCCTAGGTTATTTAATATTTTCTTTTAGTTAGTTGTTTCATAACATAAAATTAATACACATGTCAACATCGTGTTTAACTATATCACTCACCTCGCTTATACAAGTAAGGCTCATATATACCTTATATCTTATACATCTTAACTCATTTCTTGAATACTTTCTTGTAGGATTTGTGAAAGTGATCTTGGATATTGACCTAATCTTCAGCCCCTACAGTATATGCACGTTAGCAAGGATCCATTAATGGTCAATCTAACTAAAACGTTTTTTGAATAACATACTTCTACTGAATTCTACCAGCTTAGTCCACATTTGGGTGCTGGAATACGAAATGTTGGATATAGTCAATTCTCGAAGCTGCTGCAATTATGGAAGATACTTTTCATGAAAATGATTTTTGGAATATGGGTTGGACCCGTTTGGTTCACCCGGAAGATGATTGAGAAGATGCATAAGGATTTTTAATTGTTTATTTCTTGATTTCTTTGAATATATACACACACACACACACACGTGTGTGTGTGTATATATACGTAGTGTGTATATATACATATTGTATATATACATAGTGTGTATGTACACATACATGTGTATATATACAAACATGTGTATATACATATGTGTACACACATTGCACACACAAGTGTGTATACACACACCTGTGTGTATATATATACATCCATGTGCGTGTATATACACACACATGTGTGTGTATATGTGTGTATGCAAATGCATGTGTATATACACACATGCACATGTGTGTGTGATACACACATGCACATACATGTGTGTATATACACACATGTTTGTGCACGTGTGTGTATCACACACATACATGTGTGTGTGCATGTGTATATGTGTATATACACATGTGTATATACACACACATGTGTATATACATACATACACACACACGTGTATATATATATATATACACACACATGCGCACACACATTTGTGTGTGATACACACATGCACATACATGTGTGTGTATATACACACACATTTGTGTATGTATATACACACACATTTGTGTATATAGCAATATAATATACCAATGTGTTTCAGAATAAAGATTTGGAGAGGCCATGGATCCGAGGAGATATTAAATTTGGTTTTATAAAAATTGGAATTGGAATTCGAAATTCCAATTCCATCTATTTGGGTGGAAGATGCATATGCCCATTTTGGGGCAAAATTGGAATTTCGAAATTCCATTTCCATTTTTTTTGGATGGACACAAACATGGAAGAAACAAAACTGAAAATTAGATAATGCCAATTCTAGGCATATTCCAGCTACCAAATGGGCCAGAATGAACTGCTTTCTAATTCAATAAATAAACATTATCAAAATTCAATTGAGGAGAATAACGTCTCAATCAGAAAGCTCACCAACAGTCTCCCTGTACTTTATGGATTCCCTCGTATGTGCTGGTAAAGTACAATAATTTCAGCTTTATCTCTGATTTTACAAACAAGTATTCTGAGATATCTGAAACTCAAATCTCAACTTTAAAGGACGAAAAATAATTCCCTTTACACATGCCCATACAGTTGTCATTATTATCTTTAAGCTATATGTCAGCATAGCTTAGCTTAGATTGGAAACATATGTACAAGGGAGCCGGTGCACTGTCACAATTTACATATCTAATGACCACTTATTATAAATTAATGTAAAAATTAATGTCCTTTCCAAATTCCAGATACCCAACTACTCTTGTTTTATTCATGTGCAGTGGATTAGAAAACTCAAAATAATTGCATCGATAAATGATACAAACACCATTCTATAATTCTTTAAGTTATAACTCATTCACGGGTGGTAATAAAGCAATTTTATATGACATTTCTAAAGCTTTAAAGAAAGTAGAACAGTGCGATCCTAGACAGGTTTTGTCACCATTGGTGAAAAACCAATGTGGCTGTTATAGTTAATTTGGCAAATCTACAAATCTTAAATGACAAATCGGATTTTAAGAATTTCTTTTTTGTTGTTTTTGTTTGTCATTTGACTGCTAATAGCTATTGTTCTGGCTTCTGTGCAGTAACGATGTCGCGTGTTGTGGGATCTGTTATATGCGTAAGGGTCAAGAAGTGGTCATTTCAAACTGTGGCCCGATACCTACTTAAAGATACTCCAATGACCGTTTACTACAAGCACCTCAAAAATTGCCAATACTATTTGCACAAATGTCCCATTAATTGTTAAAAAATGTCTTGTAATCATTCAAAATTATCCATTACTTGGGGTACAAGTGGGCAGCCAATGATACATGATATATTTATTAATAGACTTTTTGTCATAGATACCCCCCAATTACTAATACTAATGGAGCCTCAAAAATGAAAAACACATGTACCAATAGTTGATCACACATGTACTAATAGCCGATCATTTTCTACCTTTTTGGTTGGTAATTGGCCTATTTGTGCACCACTATTGGGACATTTTGTGATGACTACTAAGACATTTGGCTGCTATTGGTGTAAGAACATAGCGGGTATCGGGCGAACGTTTTGAAATGGCACTTTTGGACCACTTTGCGATCCATGATCCCTACAAAGAGATCCGTGAATACCCAAAAGCCGAAACCTTAGCTTTAAGTACTTCACTCGCCTACAGAAGTACAACAAAAAAATCGGCAAAATCTGACTTACGATTTAGGAGTTCTAGATGTGCAAAGTTAGCCGAGACAACTACTAGATGTTTTCCCCTATATTATTGTTATTATACTACTGCTTTTTAACTTATAAACTTCTTTTTAATCATATTTTACTTATAACTTTATTACTACCGTTCATTAACTTATAAATCTATCTTTTAATATAAATCATTTATATTATTATCTCCCAACTTCTCTTAAAAAATGGCATTGGACTACAATCCCCAAACATACCTCTCCATTCCCACATATCCCATCCCGAAAATAAGATGAAACACAGGAATAAACCAAAAGATGCCCATTTCCCTCAAATAATGACTTTCTATCTAATTCTTTCACAAATGAATTAGGTATCCTGTTTGAAAACAATTGCTAGCAATTCATAAAAAATAGGTATTATTGATTATAATACCCATCTAGGTATGCTTACAAAAGGGAACTTATATTTACAACCTAACATTAATTTTTTCAAACAGTCTACTTACCAAATGGACCATCTCCATTCAAGAATGGTTCAGCTTAAACAATACTTTGTGTGATACTCAAAGATCAGCTTTCAACCACGGTATCACTTCCATTTAGATATTGAATTGTTTAATTGTCAAATAATAACCTAATAGATTCTGCAGATCTCTTCCTCATTTCATAAGCTAATTAAACTCACACATTTTGACCATTAAACCATAGCCTTCAAAAGTCTGAAAATTAATATATATTCTCAATTATGGTACCAATATCACTTTCATATGAAGTGACACTTCTCATAAATCTCCCCATGATATGACAGATTGCTTTCTTTCTTTCTTCTTTTTTAATCCAAATAATGCATAAGATTACCCAGTTTGAGATGACAACTAAGACTTAAAACGAAAAGAAGTTTGTCCCCTACCATTGCTCACTCACATGGGAGAATTTGACATCTTGTCATTCACAAGAGAATAATTCTGCCGACATATCAAAACAAACAAGCTGAAACAAAGTGATAATATTCCCAGTTGAGTTGAAACAAGCAAGCTGAAACAAAACATTATCCTCTTCTTCTATGTGCTGGGTGGCTATTTTGGTTACTTTAAACACAGAAACAAAACACAAGTTGATGGACAATGGTCATAGCTTTTGTCTGGCCTACAAATGAACATTTCTAGCCTCTGATCTTGAAATATTATAATAGAGCAGGCTGAAGACCAATAGCACGGAGGTGTGTGTGCAGAGGAGGAAATTTTATTCTATTCCATAATGCAATCATGTGTATTTTCAGTCAATGAACTTGATGTATGTGGGGACTTTTACAAAATTTTACTGCATTCCATAAATTTTATAAGCTATTATGCAAAGTTAAATAAATTCTTCAATAATATATTATAATTATTAGAACTTTATCGTCAATATTTAAAATCATATAATCAATTTTTAGTTGTTATCATTGATTTAAAATATAATTTAAGGATATTTCATGAGGTAAAATATATTGAAATTTGTAATATTCATAGACTTTAACTCGTAGCCTTTGAAATTGCATTACAAATAGTGGGTACATTTTCGGTCATTGAATGCAATGGTAGTTGTTTCAATACATTTTAAATCAATGGTGACAACTAAATATTATAGAGTCTACACCTTACATCAATCAATCACTTCCACTCTCATACACATACTTCCATAAAAATAAAAATTAAATTAAATGGAAAGATTATTCATGATAATTAATGTATGATCACCAATACAATTAATAATTATTTATTAAAAAGTAAGATTCGTCAATATTAATTTATTTATTTTCAAAAAAGAGATTTGCCAAAATTTTATCTCTTTTTGAAAGGTTTTTTAAAGCTATCAACACCATCATATCTTTTATGACATGATAATAGTATTTTCATAAGAGTTGTCATATATAATTTAACTTTTATCTAATATAATTTTACCTATTTTTATGATCATCCATAATCTTCAATTCTATTTATCCTCATCTTATGTCAAAAATGTAGTATATGAGATTGACAAAACTCAATCTTATAATTTGAGGAAATGATGTATAAGAGCGATCTTGTATCACCTAAATAATATTGTTTCTTTTTCAATTAGTAAGGTTATTATTTTTAGTAAGTTTAAATTTATGTGTGATTTGACACTACGTAGACCTTCAAAATGATGAAAAGAAGCCAATGATGAAGAAATGACTTCAATATCATTTGTCATTTGGGGGATATTGAGTATTTTCATTTTTTGAAATCTCATAGAAATATTCAAACTAAAATCTGAGGTACTTAGAGACTCTAGATGGGCCCAAAAATTGGAAATAACTCAAAATGTAGTTTAAAGGTATCTTTTGCAAATAAATGTCTTTTTGAGAGCTTTCCAACAATATATTATGATTGTAAATTCAATAGTTGGATCAAATATTATGACCTTATAATGTTGTATTGTTGAAATTAACATTTCAAAATATCTCCTTGGGTGGGAAAATGAATTTTTGGATTTATGGCACTCAAATGGGAGTTACACTTTACAGGATATTCTAGGGCAATTACACATTCCAAATAAAGAAGTAGAACAGGGTTACACAGGATAGTTTGGAAGTACAAATTATGGGTCTGACATGAAGATTTTTGTAATCAGAAAGCCCATGTGGTTGTAGTCATGTAATTTTTTAAATATTGTAATGTCATTTCATTAAGATAATAGAAAGCAAGTGTTGTTGTCTTGCATTTTCAGTTTTTTTCTTTTGTTATTGTTGTTGTTGTGTGTGTTTGGGTTTGTAAGGGCAAACCCTTCATTAGGAAATGATCTTTAAACTTGTCATTAAAATTTGAATTTAAGATTGAGATAAGCCTTAGATAACTTGTAGTTATGTGGAAACTTGGAGTATGAAATATTGCACTTACTACCTTTAGACTTGTATTTATAGAGTGTACCTTAGTTTAATTTTGCATAAAAAGCCACACCCACATATCATGAAAAAAATAATTATATCAAAATTTAAGAAACATTTAATTGGAGCATTTAGTAGTACATATTTTACTTATATCATTATCTAGCATATATCTCCTACAATTTTGTCTACCCTTCTCAATTATTTTCAAAGTTGTTTGTCACTTGACATCCTAGGGGTTCAAGCAAGAGAAGAGGTATCCCCTTCTTTTAACAATCTCTCCATCACAAGCCAACTTCTTATGTATGTAGTAGGTACATATATCAAACTAGACTAAAAGTAAATACTTTAAATATAAAAAGGTACAAATTTTAAAACAATGTTATGTATATAGTAATCATTGAGTTAATACTCTCATTTCAACAAAAGTAATAATATCAACTCAATATTTTTAAATTATCTAAACCCATTCACGGTGGTTTTAAAAGATACATTATATACTAGATAGCAAGCTTCCTCCATGAAGTTCAACTTCAAATAGAATACAAATTTACATATAAAAGAGTCTCCAAGTCCCATGTGACTAAGGATAGCTCACCTCCCAACAATACAACTATTAAATAAGTTCACCCACAACCTAGGAGACTCCCAAGAAACCAATTTGCACAACATTGTAATGTAGGGAAATAGAGTTTGCTAGCTTGTATAGGAAAACTAAGAAATTAGATCTATTTATGTTGTAAATTTTACTTTGAGAGGGGAGTGATCAAACTGGGTCAAAATGTTTGGCACAAAGTGGATTCAGAAGTCCCTTGTGATGAGTTTAAAATGACTATGCAATTGTGAAAATGAAATGTAATAGCTAGGGTAAAATATGGTAAAATGATTATTTTCTATTTATACAGAATTAGAAGAATCGGATATGCAAACTTTAGTAGTAGATCTAAAGAATGTGGATAGAGAGGAACTAGCTACCAAAATCTAGGAAAAAATATGAAGGACAACAATATGTCAGCCACCTTTGTCTTGGCTTGCATTGGGCAGAGTAGCCTTGTCTTGAATTTTTTGGATCTGCTTGAGCTAAATCTAGATTCATGTCTCTGTAACTTTCCACCTGCACACAAAAAGATGCAAAATAGTTGGGTTGATGGGGGTTTGCAAATTGAATTATCTTATACCTTTTTGTTGCAATGCTCTTTGAATGTGATCACAAGAGTTGATAAAATAACGTGACTCTAAAAGACCTAAAAGGAAATCAATTCTTGTATGTACTTTGTTGAAGCTTGCCACAGTACTAGATTTGAAGAAGATGATGCGATGAAATGCCTTGAATGTTGGATGCTTGAATGCTTGAGATTGATGTGTAATTGAGATGAATGGATGATTTCTTATTGTGTTTTTAAATGAGGAGGGTAGGCTTTCTTTTATACCTCTCTAAGTAGCATTTTGGGCTTGTAAAATTTTGAAGGGAGCTAACACGAAAGAATTTTTTCTACTACCTTGATTATCAAGACAAGATTTTCCTAGGCAACCCTATCTGAGGTGGCCTAGTCCTCAAACAAGGTTTCCCCAAACAACCTTGTCCATCGACGAAGGTGGGAACAAGGACCTGAAGTCTAGAATGTTGTGGTGATGTTTGAATTTTAGAAAATATGAGGCAGATTGAACATGATCGAGCATGGGATGTCATACATGTTAAAATGAAGTATAAGTGAGAAAAAAATTACATAGGGATGTAATTTTTGACACTACATTTAGCTTACTTGTGATAAAGTGGAGTGTGTGTGTGTGTGTGTGTGTGTGTGTGTGTGTGTGTGTGTGTGTGTGTGTGTGT
>MU228305.1:2638592-2714886 GCA_018584345.1 Thuja plicata
CTTCTTTACCAGAGCACGCTTTTCTGCTTCATTTTTAATGAATTCCGTCAAAGCATTGCTGGAAATTTTCCTGTCCCTATAAAATTTCTTCCCAATGATGGGAATGCCAGTCACCGTCGAAACAATTCCCTCAGTCACCATGAAAGTAACCCCATCAATTTTCACCTTCCCTTCTTTCCAGCTGTTAACCATCGTCTTTGTAACAGAGGGCTTCCACCCATGAAGGCGTTCGATGTAAGTGGTCACTTCACCCTTTTTCAAGATCTCCCAGACCTTTGATCTCTGTTATAATTTGTCTGTTTATCTCTTCGGCTCTCTCCTGTGCCTTTCTCCCACCATTTTTGTGAATTTCCTTTTCCCTTTATTTCTGGTGAACTTCACACTTAGAGCCCTCTGTTTCGTAATGAAATTGGTTTGGAGTTTTGAGAGACTTATTTTTGCCTCGTAAATACTATGATTGATTAAATGCCTCCAAGTGTGCCAATGGGGCCTTAAACTGATTATCCCATCATATCTCATGTACTTGCACATCCTGCGGGGATTCTTTTTTCATCTGTCATAACTCTTCATAATTAGATTTTAATTACTTCGAGCCTGCCTGGAACCCGATCACTTTCAATGATGTTGGAAATTTCCGGTGGTAAATAATTCCCGTCATACCATTGTTTCACTTCATCATTCTTGACGCCCATATTTTCCAGCGTGTCTACCACTTGGTTGGCTTCCCGATAGTCATGTGCCACATAGACCTGATCAAAAGACTTAAGGATTTGTCTACATTCCCTTATTATATTCTCAATTGTCCAGGAAGGCCTAGTCTTTTCATTTAGGCAGTTGATAATATTCTTTGAATCCCCTTCTACCCATAAGTTGTTGATCCCCATTTCCTTGGCTAGCTTTAGAGTGTGATGTGCCGCACTTGCCTCAGCATAGTGGTTGGTTTGTGATCCCAGGGGTGCTGAAATTGTAGCAATGCCTTTGCCATGTGAGTTCCTGATGATTCCACCCACCCCTGCCATCCCCGAGTTTCCCTTTGCTGCCCTGTCAAAATTTGCTTTGAATCAACCTTCTGATGGTAAAGTCCATCTGCAACCCAGCCTTTTATTGGTGTTATTGGGCCCATTGATGTGGTTAGAGGTGTTACCTTTGCAATTGGTGTAGTTTTCCAGAAGGGCATTAGCAATTTTAGGGCTACAACCTTAGCCGGGGTAACCTTTTCCCTAAAGATCCTGTTGTTTCATTCCTTCCACAACCCCCAGAAAATGTGTGGCATAGCCCAAGACAAAAGATGATGGCCACTCCCCTCGTGATTCCATTGTTCAAAGAGGTCAAGAGTAGTATTAGGGAAACACCAGGATGTCTCAAAAAAAGATAGGAAATGATGCCATATCTTCCTGGTGAATTCACAATGGATAAATAAGTGGTCCACATTTTCACTTTGAGTTTTGCAGAGGATGCATCTATTAGGAATGTAATGCCCCCATTTAATAAGGTTATCCACAGTCAAAATGTGGTTTTGTAGCAAAGTCTAAAAAAATATGTTAACCTTAGGGATGATGCCAGGGAACCAGGCTTTGGCCCAAGATGGGATAGAAACCACAATCTGCATCGACTCATATCCCAAAGCCAGTGTATAGTTGCCATCATTGGACTCCCCCCAAACCATGACATCTTCTTTGAGAGAGAGGGGAGTGTGATCCAGATAGACCATAAGAGGTTTAAGGTCCTAGGACACCTCAGTGAGATTGACCCACCCATTGTTTATTCTGTAGTCATTGACTCTGTTGCCAAATCTTTCAATACAATGTTTAACCCATCTGTTGAATGGCTCCAAATTCCATAAAGGACCCTATCTGAGCCAATCATCATGCCAGAAGTTAACATCCTTACCATTACCAACTTTCCATCTTGTTTTTGCAGTCACTATACCTTTAGTCCTCAGAATGCCATTCCATATGTGAGATCCCTTCAGATCCAAGTCTCTGCTAATGAATTGTTTGAAGGTTAAGTTAGCTACATATTTATCCTTCATAATGTCCCTTCATTCCCCTGTAGAGTTGAAGATTCTCCAAATCTATTTAGCTTGCAAAGCTTTGTTGAACTACTTCAGCTTCTTGATACCCAGGCCTCCATGTTTTTTTGGTTTGCATACAGATTCCCAAGCCACCAGTGGGTATTTCTTGTTTCCATCTTTTTCGGCCCATAAGAACTTTCTCTGGATGGCTTCCAGAGAGTCTGCCACCTTTGCAAGGATAGAGAAGAGACTAAGTGCATAGGTAGGGAGGTTCTAAAGTGTTGATTGAATCAGAGTAACTTTCCCAGACTGACTCAGGGTGATACCCTTCCAGCCTGCCAATTTCATGTTGAATCTATCAATAAGACCTCCCCAGAAGGCCTCAGGGGGTTTGGTTCCAAGCTGAAGGCCTAAATAAGAAGCTGGAAAGGAGCCAATGCCACAGCCCAGAATGCCAGCCATTCTCCTTTGTCTGTCCATGGGAGTGTTGATGAAGAACACTGAGCTCTTGTTCCAGTTAATAAGCTGCCCCATGGCATTGGAATAAGAATTGAGAATGTGCTTGACATTTCTTGCCTCCTTCACAGAAGACTCCCCCCCCCCCCACCAGCANCCCCCCCCCCCCCCACCAGAATTGTGTCGTCTACAAACTGCTGGTGAGTAAAAGTGAAAGGGCCTGAAGAGGGTTGAAGCCCATAGATAAGCCCCCTGCCCCTATGATCATGAATAAGACTTCCCAAGCATTCAGCTAAAATGATGAAAAGGATAGGAGAGAGGGGGTCCCCTTGCCGGAGACCCCGAGAAGATTTGAAGAAGTCTAAGGGAGATATGTTTACCAAAACAACAAAATTAGGGGTGGAAACCAATTGAGAAATAATCTTTAAAACCTTTTCATTGAAACCAAAAGCCCCCATGATGTTACACAGGAAGGACTAGTTGACCCTTTCATAAGCCTTGGATAGGTCCAGTTTAAGCTGGAATCCTTCCTAATTACCCTCTTCCAATGAATGAATCACCTCGTGCACAGCCATAATAGAGTCCAAAATTTTTCTACCGGGGACAAAGCCCAATTATTGGGGGGCAATAAGAACTGGGAGGATTCTAAGAAGTCTGAGGGTAAGGAATTTTGAGATAATCTTATAAAAAGAGTTGCACAGACTAATAGGCCTGAAACAATCAAAAGAATCCGCACCTAGAATTTTCAGGATGAGGAAAAGAAAAGTAGCATTGACCTCTTTGAGAAGGCTCCTAGCTCCAAAAAATTCCTAGACCACTTTGACAATGTCCTCGTTGATAACCTCCCAATATATCTAGAAAAAGAAAGAAGGGAAACCGTTCAGACACGGGGCTTTTTCCACGAGTAATGAAAAAATAGCTTTATGAATTTTTGCTTGATCCGAGATTGCCAACATGATCTTATTCTAGATTTTCGAGACCACCATAGGAAGATATTGAAGAATGTCCTCCTGGTCAGCCTCGCTAAGGTTTTTCTCTTTAGAAAGGATTTGAGTGAAGTAGTGGATGGCCTCATTTGCAATCTCCTTGTCTTCCTCCAGAGTATGATCCCCTTTCTTAATGGCCCTGATTCTATTAGTCATCTTGTGTTTCATAGTGGATAGGTGAAAAAATTGGGAGTTTTTGTCCCCCTCTTTCAACCACACTGATCTTGACCTTTGCCTCCAGAACATCTCCTCTTTAATTACAATGTTATGAAGATCGGCCAGAATGGCCTTTTCAACACTGATTCTGTCATCATCATAACCCTGGTTTTGGATCTCTTCTTGGATCTCAGCAAGCTCAGACTTAATCCTGTCTTTTGTTTGTAAGATATTACCAAAATCTCTTTTGTTCCATTTTCTTATCTCCATTTTAATGTTCTTTAGCTTCTTAGCCACTTTGTACATCATTGTCCCATCCACATCAATAAACCACCACTCCTTAATCTTACTTAGGAGGTTGGGGTGGGTTGTCCACATCCTCTCAAATCTGAAGGGGAAAGCCTTTTTCCTATTTTGATTAGCTAGATTGAGAGAAATCAGAGAGTGGTCCAAATTGAATCTTGCCAAGGCAGAAAGGTGACAATGATATTGTTGCATCCAATCCAAAGAAATGATGGCTCTGTCAAGGTGGACGTGAATGCACTCTGATCCTATTCTTCTATTAGACCAAGTGAAGTTTCCCCCACCTAAATCCACATCTACAAGAGCCAGGTCATTTATCAGACAACCAAGTTATTGCCTGCTCTCCAGGTCAGGTGGCAGACCACCAAATTTATCAGATTCCAGAAGGGGGGTATTGAAATCCCCCATTATAATGGTTTTTGGTTCATTAACTTTGGTAAAAAGATTTTGTATCTTGTCCTAGAAGGCAAGTCTACAATTCTTTGTGTTAGGAGCATAAATGTTCATAATAGCCCAGCCCTCCTGATCTATTGGGTTATTGAAATGCATAAGTAGGATGTTTCCCTCATTCCAACTGATATGAGCGTTGAGGTTTTCCTTCCAAATCACCAAAAGGCCTCCAGAGGCTCCATCTGAGTCAATTGCAGCAGTCTTCAGCCCTTTCCCAAAGGAGATGCCATCAACTTTATCCTTTTTCATTTTTTTTCTTGAATCAAAAAAATTTATGGTCTATGGTCTCTTATCATATTTCTAATTATTACTTGTTTGTGGACTCCTTTTAGCCCATGGATGTTCCAGGATATGACCTTCATGATTTATTAAGAGACTCCTGGATGGTCCGCTGGTAACCATCCACAATATTTCTTTTTGCTTCTTCCTTTCTGTTTTGATTCATACTCTTCCTATCAGGTGTGTTAGACTTGCTTCCTATGTCTGCTTTAGCCCTACTTCTTGTTGCTGCAGGAGAGGCCGGAGATGGGTCTCTACTATTTTCCTTTTTCACTATTATCCATGCTCCCTCATTGTCATTTGAGGGCTCTTTGTAACTGTCAAAGAGGGCTTCTATTCTTGAGATTTGTCCCGGCGTTGAGGAAGAAACCATTTCCAAGAAATGACTAATCTTCTTGGTGAAAAAAGATCACTTCTACAAACCTTTGATTCTTGGGATAGGTATGATCCCTGTCCCTTCTCGTTCTTCCCTTCTTTCTATGAATCTGGGACAAGAGAGAGGTCAAAGCTGGCCTCAGCAGTCTCACCCTCTTCTATTTTCTCCCTACTGCCCTTGTCTCTCGTCCCCTTTTCATCCCCTAGATGTGTTGGGCTAGCTGAAACTTCTTCCCTCTCCCTGCCATTATCTGGATGGGCTATTGGTTCCCCCTCTGTTGATATAGACCCTTCAATAGTCATTTGTTCTGTCTGCCCATCCAGGCTATCAGAAGATAGTTCCCCTTGAGGGTTTTGCTTTTTTTGTAACATTTCACTTGGGAGTTTCTCTTTCCAGACCTTTTTGGTGGGTAAGAGGTTCTTGTTCAAAGTTTGTTGATCCATCCTTTTTCCAAGTTTTATATGCTCCTTTTGAGCTATTTCCTTTGCTATGACGAGTAGGCATCGATTTTCTTTGTGTCTAGCTTTCTTACAGTGGAAGCAGGCAAAAGGGACACTCTTGTACTCAATCGTTTGCACCCATTTTCCCAATCTTGATTGAAAAATAATAGTTTCTGGCATATCTTGACCAACGTCAACTCCAATGCAAATCCTTGCATATGTGAGTCGCTTCTTTGCTACCATTACTGGGTCAATAGATAGCAGCTCCCCGAAGGATCTGGCAATACCCTCAAACACATCCTCATGCCAATACTCCAAAGGAAATTCTGGAAGTCGCGCCCAGACTGGAGCTTGGGTCAAGAATTCATTATTGAGATCTAGGTTAGAGGTCCATTTCTGCAAAATAAGGGTGGATCTGCCCACTGACCAATTTCCAGCATAGAGGATTTTGGAAAGATCTTCTTGACAGGAAAACTCAAAAGACATGAATCCTTTTTCCAAAGCCGAAACCACAACCTGACCTTTAAGATCCCATTTGTTTTTAACAAAAGTTCTGACTATATCAATATTGGGTCTGGATCCTATGAACTTGCCCACCAAAGTAGCAGCCATACTCATAATATTATGATCAATGAGCTTAGAGGGCAGTTCCAAAGCATAGATCCCTTTTTCTTTGTTTGAAACATTCTTAATATTTGGGAAAGGAGACTTACAAGATGGTTTGACCCCAAAAAGGTTTGTCCACCACCCCAGTGGGGCCCTTGCAGCACCCTTATCTCTCATTTTTGGGGTAGAAACTTGTGTTTCTCCTGTATCCGGCTGTAGTATTCATGGGACCCCTTCATCTATCGCTTCCTCGGTACCCTGGTCCTTGCCCTAACCCTAGCCGAAGCTCTGATCACTCTATCCCGAGCCAGAAGGTTTCCCGCCTAGTGTTGAATTCAAATTTGTGCCTCCTGACGTTGCTCGTCACTCGCTCGCTCGCTCCTCCATCGCACCCCAGTATATTATAATTTGTTATTAATTTATGAATAATATATATATGGTATCTTTTTGGAGTGTGGGGTTTTTCTTTCGAAAGGGTATTCCCCACATAAATCATTATGTTGAGGTGTACATGTTATTTATGTTATTTCTGTTAAGCTTTTGCAAATGTTGCAAAGATTTAAGAAAGTCGCACATGACCCTCCTCTCAATGTTGGTGTGGGAAGTTGTTCCACTAACTTAATTTTCTTCAAAAAGGAGAAATGTAATAGCTAGGGTAAAATATAGGAAATTGATAGTTATTAGCTTATACATAATTATAAAAATAAGATATGCAAACTTAAGCAGTGGATCTAAAGAATATGGATAGAGAGGTAATAGTTGTCAAAATCTAGGAAAAGTTTGAAGGATGACATTGAGTGGGGTAGCCTTCTCACAAATTATATTGGGTGGGGCATCCTTGTACTAAATTTTTCAAATATGCATAAAGGATTTTTGTAGGTCTTTTGATGCTTGATATAGATTTAGATCTGTTTCTTTGTAGCCTATCACCTGCACACATAAAGAAGATAAATAGTTGGGTTGATAGGGATTTGCCTAGGTCAAACATCAATTCAAGAATTAACCTTAAAATTGAAATAATTGAAATGGAAATCAAAGCATGATGTTATGTAACTTAGAGGCTAGATCTAAAAATTGAAGTATCGTATACCTTCTCAATCCTATGCTCTTTTAATGTGATCACAAGTGTTGATGCAATAACATGATCATTAATGTTTGCATGGAGGTTGTTGAACCTTGCCAGAATGCTAGATCTAAAGAAAATGATGGGAGGAAACATCTTGAATGTTGACTTCTTGTATGTTGGAGCTTGACATGTAATTGATATGGATGGATGATTTCTTGATGTGTGTTCAAATGATGGGGGTAAGCTTTCTTATACACCTCTCCCTAGCATTTTGGGTTTGTAATTTTGAAGATAGCCAACATGGAATATTTTTTCCTAATGTTGCAAGTTAGGCATTAGAGGGCTTGAATTTGGGTCCCAATTATCATGACAAGGTCGTCCTATGTGACCTTGTCTAGGACTAAGTTTCCCCAGGTGACCTTGTCCTCCCAACAAAGGAAGGAACAAGGACTTGAGGTCCAAAATATTGTGGTGATGTTTTAATTTCAGCCAATGTAAGCCAGATAGATTATGATCGAGCATTGGATGCTAGACATGCTAAAACATGGCCTAGGTAAGAAAGAAATGGCATAGGGACGCAATTTATGATGCTATAGAAACAATATATACAAACATTAAAAAAATTACAACTAAACAAATGGTCAACACACAAATGGATCTTCACAAGATCCATTAATGAAGGGGACTCTAGGGGACGCACTAACCTCTTGGAGAAGAATTAAAATAGAATATCAATCTCTATTTTCTTGAATAAAATAAAGAATTTCACAAATCTTATTAAAATCACATAATATTCCATAATCTAAATCACATAAACCCAACAACACCAAAGTCTCACAATTATTTTATTCTCTCAACAAGTCATTCACCATTCATAAAGGCACTCATGACAAATCTAATACAAATCACATAATCTCAATAACACAAGTAATTCATAATATTTTTACTTATTTACTACAAACCATTCACCATACACAATCATCTATATTCTAAAATCAATCCATAAAAATAAATAATTACAATTTATAACTCTAATATAACAAATATGAACAATTTCTTAATTAATCAATCAATTTGTGTTTGCAGCTAGTAATCAACTATTATTCTAATTATAAGACCAATGTCCACATTATATATGGTAAAAAAAAGGTACAACTGAATATCCATGAGAGTGCTACATAAATAATATCATTATAATAAGATGAGAAGAAGAGGGAAGGAAATGAACATCACAAAAATTATCAAATTTTTTATCAAGGAATATTGGGATACTATTTCTCAATCTTAAAATGTATTTTAAACATAGCCTACATATGATACTATTAATCCGCTATATTTATAGATTGCCACAAACAAATTGGGGAATGTCCATACTATCAATTATACACTAGAGAAAGAAGAAATAGTGTTGTTCCTTTGAAGCATATATTGAGAATAGTCATTTTCTCAATGAAGTATAGATTTTACTGGGGTGATTGTACTAGTTTATGTTGCAATTCATAAATGGTCTTTCTTTGAGTAATAATAGTGGATTTTATTAGTTTAGAAGAAAATAGAGGGAATCAATCTAGGATTCAATGACCTAACACTAGAAAACCATTAAGTGGTGGTTCAACAAATGCTCATATTTTGTATAAGGGATTAAATCCTCAAATAGGAGGAAAAAAAGTTAGGTTTGGGCACTATTTCAAGTTTTATTCTTTCTAGAGTGATCCTATTGGTAATTATAATATGCAAGGAATGTAATCCATTTGATCTATTTTGTCAATAGAATCTAAATCTATTCATTTGATCTCTTTTGTCAATGTAATCCATTTGATCTCATAAATGTAGAGAGATCCTTGATATCCTTTCAACATCAACATCACTATAATACATTTCAAGAATCATGAGTAAAAAAATTATTTTCCTTCTATTGCATATATGTATATGCATGTGCATGTGCATGTGCCTGTGCATGTGCCTGTGCCTGTGCCTGTGCCTGTGCGTGTTCATGTGCGTGTGCGTGTACGTGTGCATGTGTGTGTGTGTGTGCCCCGCGCGCGCGCGCGTGCTTGTGTGTGTGTGTGCGCGTGCGCGTGCGCGTGTGCGTGCGTGCGTGCGTGCGTGTGTGCGTGTGTGTGTGTGTGTGTGTGTGTGTGTGTGTGTGTGTGTGTGTGTGTGTGTGTGTGTGTGTGCGCGCGCGCGCGCGCGCGCGTGTGNTGTGTGTGTGTGTGTGTGTGCGCGCGCGCGCGCGCGCGCATGTGTGTGAGTGGTTTTTTTGTAATGAATTCAACTTCTATAGATTTTTTTCAATTGTTTTTATGACAAGAACTTTTGGTCATCAAATCATTGCTATATTTTCAAAATCTCTCGCAAACTTTGAACATTTAATTATAAACATTTGTAAAAAAATATTGAAAGTAAAGATAATTGCATGTAGTTCTAATTATGACTTTTAATAATTTTTTATTTTTATTTTTTTTAAAAAATAGTTAAAGATCAAATAAGTATTTTAAAATGTCATAATAAACTAAGCAATCAATCAAACAAACTTTTTTAGAAAATTCAAACTTTTAGAAAATATATTTCTACATTTTTTAATTCTATGTTTTAGAAGTTCTTTTCCTACATCTACTAAAAAATTCACAAAAAATCCTTTCATTAGGAAATTTATGTGAGATAAAAATGATGAGTTATAATGAGAAGATTTGTTTATCTAAAACTAATAAAATTTAAAAATAATTATTGTGAAAAAAGATAGATTAGCATAAACATAAATACCTTGTATGTAAAAGAGTGGACAATGAGATTTCGATTATTAGTTAATTCAATTAAAAATTTTAAAATCTTTTATTTTTTATGTTTGATTATGATGTTATGCGTTAAGAAAAATATTCTAAATTTGATAAGAAAAATAAACTAAATCTAATATAACATGGTAATCAAAATTAAATATATGAATATAATGATCAAAATTAATCATTCTTTAACTAATTAAAATAAAAATATATATTTATTAAAATTAAATTAAAAGATCATAAAAATGTTTAATTTCTTTTCATTTATTCTAATTAAATAATATTTTTTATTTAAATCTAATCAATATTGATAATCGTTAATATTTTAATTAAATATAAATAATCCTAGAAGAATAGATATAGATAATGTAGTTCCTTGGACGCTTTAAAAAGATGAGTAATTAAAAATTAAATAAACTATATTATTTAAATTAACTATGATTATAAGTGTAAATTCACTTTATAATTTTTTTAGGTAAACATCATATAGAAATCTAATCGAGGAAGGTTGCATATTTCATGTTTTGGGTATTAATAATTTTGTAAGTTTATAAAAAGAAACCTTTTTCACAGTAATTGAAAAGGCCTTGTGAGATAATATTCTTTAATAGAAAAAGGTGAATCCAAAAAGTGATTTGATTCTTATGCTTTTGAACATTGGGAAACAAAATTCAAAAGTTCAATTATGATGATGAATCTAAGGTCATGTATATGGACCACCTTCACAAATCCTAATAAAACTAAAACACTAGGGGTAATGAATGACACCATTTTGAGATTTATTTTAGAAATTTTATTTATTTTTATTTATGAAGTTTCTTTTATTAAAAGATTAGATTAATGGTTAAGTATAGGTAAAACTAATAATATATTTTTAAATTATTTTGTCTATTAAGATATAAATTTCTAAGAGAAGCAATAAATAAAGGCTGGGTGGTGACCACACTTTAATTAAATTTGACAAAATAGTACTTATCAATTATAAAACATATGTTATAAAATTTGATTATTTATAAAGTTTAGGAAACACATAATTCTAAAATGAATGTAACTAGTGTCTAATCATTCATGACATAATTGACTAATTATCATATCATTTATTTAAAAAAAATTGTTGCACTTTTTTTACACTATAAAATTGAACTCAATGCTTATTAAGTAGGACTAAATTAGAATAGTTCATATATCAAGATACCGTACATGAATCAAGAAATGGTTCATATATTCTTTATTTTACCATGTGTTTAGACATTACATGTATTCTAATATATCGTTATACTTTATAAAAGATATGTAACAAGTGAGATTTAGGACAAAGTAAAACTAGCATACAATAAAGAGAGCTTAAATTAAAAAGAAAAAAGATTAATAAAATAATCTATTTTTTTGTAGTCTATCTCTATCTATCCAATATACATGTAACCCATAGGATGAAGTTGAAATATATATATATATCTTCTTTCATCTTTTCATTTTTCATCATTATAAGTTTCTTCTTCCATCCTTTTATTTTTCATCGTTATAAGTCTCTTCTGAACCATCTTTTCATTTTTCACTTTTTACTTAACACAAATTATGTATGGATTCTTATGTACATAAATTGGCAAGTAATAGAAAGGTAAAAAGGTTGAAATAGGGTTGAGTAGTTTTCCGCCTAAGGTTATAGAAAATAAATCATCTTTGTTAGTATGTTGCCATTGACGTGAAAGGTTGATGATCAAGGTCGTCTAAATCCCAAAGGATTACTGAATTAATAGAAAATTTGGTTGAGCTAGTTGCTACTTGAGTTGCTTGACGTGCTTGAGCTGCTTGAGGTTCTTGAGCTGATTGGTTGTGAGCTACTTGGTTGTCTACTTAAGCTACATGGATGTCTTCTTCACCTAATTGTAGTCTGCTTCACTTGGTTGGTTGTCTACTTCACCTAGTTGCTAGTCTACTTTAGTAGCAACCTTAACATTATAAGTTGTGATTGAAAGGATTATATTTGCTAGATCATTTCCTTACTATTTGTTATGACTGGGTTTTCATTCTTCAAAAAGTGTGTTGTGAATTTTTTAAAAGAATAAATTGAAGAGTTGTTTCTGAAGAAAATTAATGACTCTTCAGTTGTGCATTGATTGCTAGAGTTTGAAGCCATGAATTTGAAAAGAAAAATTGATAGAGTTGTTTCTGAAAAAATTAATGACTCTTCAGCTGTGTGTTGATTACTATTTTTTGACTGGGTGGTGATGAAAAAGATTAAGAAATGTGGGTATTGTTTTTAAATTTACCTGGCTGCAAATTTCAAAATAGAAAAGATTGCATGTAATAGTTAGTATTGAGTTGCAAATTGTAATTTCAGAAAGAGCTGATAAAAGGTTTTCAGAGTGTGACTATGTCTATCTAGTGAACGATTGACATAGTCGAGCTTATTAGTTTTTGGTGTAAAGAACATGATTTGAGGTGAACGATCTTTTTTTGAGCTGAGATGATTATTGAAGATCAGTTATATTGTTGCAAAATATAGCCTACATGCGTAATAGTGAGTTGGATTGAGATAAGTCAAATACATGACTTAGTCATGGGAATGAACACAACCAAAGTATTCTGAGGATCAAAGAATTTTAGAGTTTTGTGTGTTTATTCTTCTTTGGTTCGGGTCTGCTGAAAAGAGTTTGATCTAAATAAGGTTGTGTGATTTCTAAAGATGTAATTTTGTGAGTGGTGATTCTTTGGTTTTTTGTAAGTAGTTTGTTGAGAACAACGTTTTTGAGACAATATGAGTTAAGTATATTATTTAAGTGATTGAGTGGTTGATGTTTTTATTTTCAGTGAGTAAGTCTTGTTTTAGGGGTTCGTGCCCAAATTGGAGTTGGTGTTTCAGTTGACTAGAGTTCGTGTTTCATCTAGTCAAACTTGGTACTTTGAAGAGGGTTAGTGCTCTCTAAGAGTTGGTGCTCTCCGTGGGTTGGTGCTCACATTTTTTATCTGGGTTGGTGTCCATTTTTGTTAATGGAAGTTATTTTGTGCTATGGCTTTTCACCTGAAAGAGTTTTCCGTGATAGATTTGGTGTATGTGTCTTTATGGTTTCCATCTTCATGTTTTATGTGGTTTCATGTACTTATAAGTTTAAAATTTCATAAATATCGATTCATCCTCCTCTCATTATTTCCAGTGTGCTCTTCAATCTTATGTGTAATAAATAATAGTGCAAAACTATTTTAAGAAAGGTCCCTATAGAATAAAGAAAATAAAGAGGAGGATAACTTAAATAAGAGAAATACTACTATTCAATAAAAATAATCTAAGAAATTATTTGATGTTCTTCCTCTATTTTTTCATCTTGTATTTGTGGTTTTGAGTTGTTTGAAATTGGCTTGTTCGTAACTATTTCGATCTACATAAAGATCATTGTATTTATCTTTTCCTTTTCTACCCAAGGTTCTTTTTATTTAGAGTTGCATATCCTTGTCATAGTTTGTTGTCTTGGATTCGATTGATGTATGTGATCTGCCAGACTGTTTTAATCCTAATTGTTCCTTTTTAAGTGTTCCTCTATTTTAACTAGTAGGTACAATTTCCTTTTGTGTCAATTGTTCCAGTCATGTCCATTCTCTTACATTGTTCAAAATGATTGATTTTTGGTTTTGATCTATTGCACAACTGGCTAATAAGTCTGCTATTGTGTTAACTTCATGGTATGTATGTGCTAGAGTGTAGTTTGGAATGAAATTTAAGAATTGAGTGATCATTTCGATCCATTTGGGTGATTGTCTTTTTGATA
Source organism: Thuja plicata (assembly GCA_018584345.1). Lineage (NCBI taxonomy): Eukaryota > Viridiplantae > Streptophyta > Pinopsida > Cupressales > Cupressaceae > Thuja > Thuja plicata. Next base: position 2,652,269 of record MU228305.1, read on the forward strand.
TTGCGTTGATTATAATTAATGAATAACCTTCAATGTCTAGTTATGATATTGATTTTTCCATACAAGTTTTTAATCCAAACTGCAATGTTGTATATTTTTCCTTGTTATTTGTACCTTCGGTATCTTGATTAAGCCTACCCATTTTAGATTTCCTTGATCATCTTTAATTGCAAATCTTAGCTCCTGATAATCCTACATTACCTTTAGAAGCCCTATCAAAATTTAGTTTGAACCTGCCTAGATCAAGAGCTTTCCAAGTTGTGTTATTTCTCGTTGATTTAGGTTTTATTATATTTCATTTGGGGATTGTGAGGTGTGTCCAATTATTTATCATGTGTTCATTCCATTGTGTGAAATGTGTGAATTATTTGTTCAATATTTTATAGTTTATATGTTCACATACACTTTTTCTATTTTTTGCATGATTCTTTCCATGGTTGACTCTTTTTGTTTAAAAATTATGTGGTTTCGTTCTTTCCATAAAGATATTTTTTGTCTAAACTTCTTGACATAATCCTTTCCATATTTCTCCTCTTTGAATTGATTTCAATTCCTGAAAGACTTCCATTAAGTTTCTTTGGAGTGATGCATACCTTGCTAGTTTGTTGCAGAAATACATCCAACACTGGTGTGTTATTTTACAGTTTATGATTTAAAGGTGATCTATCGTCTCTTCTTCTTCCTTACACAGGGGGAATCTATGTGGTTTCATTATTCTAATCTTTTGAATTCTTTCCCTCATTAGAATCCATTTAGGGAGTGTTATCCAAGTGAATTCTCCAACTTTGGGTAGAATCTGTGTTCCCCAACATAATTTGGTCGGCTAATATTTGTTTGTGTTCTCATGCTTTGCTACTGTGTACCCTAATTTTTCTATTTTGTTTCTTGATTTTGCTACACACTATATTAATCTGTCTTCTTTTGTTGATATGATTACTTTTATTTTTCTAGTTTTGATATCATTAGTGCTTATGTGTTGGAGTGAATTGTCCCCTAGTGTTTCCATTGGTAGTTTCAAATTCCATCTTTATTGGTAATGTTAAAATATAGTTGCTAAATTTGTATCCATGTCTTCTTTGTGACTTTCTTTTCACTAAAGCAAATCTATATTTGATTCTAATGGTGTTAGCCTTCCAACTTATATGATTTGTGATCAATGTTCTACTTTTGATTATATAATTCCACATTGTCGAACCATGGGGTGGATTTTCTACTATTAACCTTCCAACTTATATGATTTGTGATCAATGTTCTACTTTTAATTATAAAAATCCACATTGTTGAACCATGGGGTGAATTTTCTACTGTTAATATCATATTGGGATCATTTGTATCCAAATACTTGTATCTTAATAATTTTCTCCAAAGGGAATTTGGTTTCTTGTATATTTTCAATCATAGTTTTTCCCCTAACGCAAGGTTTTGGAAATTGAGATCCTTGACACTAGCTCCTCCTTGTTCTTTGTCATTTGTAATCTTATCCCAAGATATTAGTGGTGTTTTATTTTGTTCCTTTGATCCTTGACACAAAAGTTTTCATTGAGTTGCTATTAGTTTTTTTTGTGTATTTTTTGGTAGGTCAAGGCATGATAATGAATATATAGGTACAACTGCTAGGATTGATTTTAACAATTTGATGTGTCTTGCTAATGTGAGCCACTGGCCTTTCCAAGTTTTTGGTTTTTTTGTGATATTTCTCTACTATTTTATTCCATAAATCACCTTTGATGGCTCCATTGAAAAGTGGATTTCCTTAGTATTTTGAGGGTAATTTTTCTTCATTGAACCCAAGTATTATTTTAATCTTATATTGTAAACCTTTTGATGTATTGAAGTTGTTTATTAGCATTTATTGTCTGGCCAGATGTTTATATGTATTCAATAAGTAGTTGTTTGATTTGTTTTTCCTTTTCAATAGTTGGTGATTCTTATAACAGTGTATCGTGTGCACACATTTGGTGTAAAAATGATGGTAATTCTTGTATTATTTTGATGCCTTCCCACTATCTTTGTTATTATTGAATATCTACTTGTTCATATGCAATTGAAAATCCATTTTTTCCCATTCAACGTTGAAAGTGAATTTTTCCATGATTTGAATGAGAAATCATTATTTTACTTTATTGTAGGCTTTGCTTATATCTAACTTGAGGAGCATGCCTTTGATGATTACCTTTTGAATTGAATGCAATACTTCATGTGCTATGATTAAACCATGTGTGATGTTACATCCTACTACAATATCACTTTGTTCTTCTAATATTAGTTTAGGGAGTATGGTTTTTAATTGATTGGTCATGACTTTGACAATGATTTTATATTTTGTGTCGCATAGTGAGATTGGTATATAATCAACAAATAATTTTTTCATCTTTTTGTTTTTTGAATTAATATTATGTTTTTATTGTTCAAATATTTAAGTGTTATGAGTTTTTTTCCATGATTCTTCCACCATTAGCCATATCTCTCATCCCATGAATTCACAACATTCTTGGAAGATTAAGGTTGTGAATCCATCTAGGGCTCTAGCCCTAGAGCTTTGTTACGATACAGTTTGAATGTGAATTTCTTTACTTCTTATAATGTCATTGGTTTCATTAAGAATTTGTTATCTTCATTTGTTACCAAAGTGGAAATGTTTTGGATGAACTCATTTTGTAATTTTGACTCCGCCCCACAAGCTCCTAAAAGATTCTAAAAGTAATTTACCCCTGCCTTTTCAATTTTTTTTTGGTTTGTGCTTGGTCTATGATCAACTCCTTATTTAACTTTATTTTTTCCAAATGGGACCTTATGTTTAAATTTTGAAATACATTGATTGGACTGAGGTGCCCATAGTACCTTTTTCCCAAGAACGATCCAATCAAGTCACCTCATTCCTTGATGATCGAGTCCAAATTAAAAGCATTTAACTATTATATTATTTTAGAGAGGATTTTGATCCCACATTGGCTTTCATCAAGTTTTACACGCTAAAATATTATGGGAAGTACAAAATAAAGGTACCCTTCCTCATTTTGAAATCAATCAAATCTACATTTCAATAACACAAGCATCAAATCAAGCTCTCAACTACAATTTCGGATCTAAGAGTTCAAGGATAAATTTTTCAGCATTCAAGCCATTTGATCCCACCATATTCTTCATTGTGGAAAGCTTCAACAACCTTTATGCAAGAATATTTTTAATTTTTTTATTTTAGGTTTTTGTGAAGTCATGTTATTGCATCAACACTTGCGATTACATTTGAAAATACTATTGCACCATCAAGGTATAAGACATTCAAATTATTATATCTAGCATATATTTCATTTCAATTTCAAGGTCAAAGACTAAACTAGGATTTAACTTAAGCAATGCTCTTTCTACACAACCTTTTCCCTCTTTTATATGTGCAAGTAAAGCTAATGGACATGCGAGAAAAGCTATATATAGATTAGTTCAATAGCTACAATCTCCGACTCATCAAAACTAAACTTGATAGAAATAAGGTGCACAATGCATCCTAGTCTTGGGAACAAGGTGCATTGGGCACCTCGTTCTCTCCATTTCAACTTTAGATTCAGATAATCAATATATTGTTACCAAATCTTTATTAGAAACCATAGGTTAGTTACAATATATTGTTACCAAATCTTTATTAGAAACTATATGTGTGTTCTCAGTCTCTGTGCAGACATAATACCCTCAATTTCCTTCATTTGACCCCTAATCTTACATTCTTCCATCCAAAATTGCATTACACAACAACCCTCTTCCAATTAACAATGAAGTACCATTGGATCCACCTAGTGCTTCATCCCTCTTTAGGCCTAGTGGATCATCTTCCTTCCAATGTAAGAGGAGATAGGCCTAAGCTTCCTAGTTTGTCCTTCATAGCTAGTGAACCATATTTCCCACCTTATGGTTGTAATATTTTTAAATGTTTGATTATTTAATATTCAATGGTATAGATTTTTTATGTTTTTTAAAACTATTTAGAAAATTACAAGAATAAATAACATATGATTTTTTTTATATGGTGCTAAGACTCTTAATCATTTTACTTTGAACTATTGTTAAGATTTTTAATCTATTTTGTGTGTGTTTTATAGTGTGTTGTTAATGTTTGATTAATGGCCTATTAAAGTTGCCTTCACATTGTTAGTGTAAAGGGATAGCACCCTAGTTTTGTTGGTTCTAATATCAAAATTATATGAATATTTTGTTAGAGTAAAGAATAGAATCTTATTTTATTCCTCTAGTTTAAGGAAAGTTTAAGTAGCACCTAACATATCCATATTGATGAAAACATATTAAATAAAAATCATCAATTTCAACAAATATTGTACCATATTCTTTAAATTTTAATAGGGATATTATTATATTGGTCAATTATTGAGAAATCAATAATATTAGACTAATTATTTTGAATCAATTATCTAAGCTAAATTAGTTTGATGATATGACATAACATATAATAGTCATTATGTACTTATTATTATTAATGAGCATCTTAAATTGTATTAACAATCCTTATTCAATATAATATGCATTCTTGGGTTCCATGATAATTCCTAGATATAATAACATTTAATTCTCATGATTATGATGTCAAATATTAGACCTTGTTTACTAAGATCATTTTTTATGACCCAAATACATTGATTCTTTTGTTTGTCATTTTGTAGGGTTTATGCAGAAAGATTCTACTCATGAGAAAGAAATATTTATTGTCAAATTTCAATTTCCCCTAATATCTTAGCATGAGAAGATTTAACCATGGTTTGAAAAGGGTTATGGATTGGTATCAAATCCTTGATTTGGTCAAGACTCGCCCTATATGATATTTTGAGCCTTTGAACATGGTTTATAAATTTGGGCTTCTAACTTTTGGATGAAATATTTAGTAAAAGATTATTTGGTATGAGTGACTCTCAGGTCAACCATCTCATCTTTCTTTGGCACCTCTTTCACAAAATATAAGAAATGTCTAGAATATTGAAAGCCTTCCTTAATTAGAAATTAGATAATGTACAAGTATAAGGAAATCCCTTAATCAATCCTCATTGGCAGTCCGATCAACTAAAAAAATATTCATATTGTCTAATAAAAAAATCCCATAGAGCAATAAAAATTAGCATAGAGAATGCCCATAAAAGAAGACGAAATAAAAAAATATTACGTTATAGGGAACAAAGTTAGAGATTAATGTTTGGAGCTATGAAGAGTGTCAATGGATAGAAAATATATTCTTAATGCTTCATCCTAAAATATTATGTCCTTATGTTGATAAATAATCTTGAGGTTGATGTATATATTATGAAATGAATCTTGTAGGTATGGAGTAGTTTTATATTTTGAAGCAAGCATTATTAAAGAGGAACATAGATTCAAATTCAAATGATGAAAACATAATATTATATTTTGAAAAATTGTGGTTCATGGTCAAGGGAGGTAGATTTATAAATTTAAAATTCCTACCACTTTCATATTTTTTCAAAAAGTGAGATCTCTGAGTTATTTGTCTTGGTGGTTCCTACGGATGGTGATGTAATCGTTCCAAATAAGCTAGCATGTCAAGGTCTTTCTTGTTAGTTTAGTGTCGTAAATTGCGTCCCTATGCAATTTATTACTCGATCATACCCTATTTTTGGCATGTATAGCCTTTTGCATCCAGTCTTTCTCTTGTAGCTCAATTTTGTATGTAATTTTGGCTTCCTTTCCCTAAATAGGACCTTGGGTCTCGATTAGAGGCCACATTGGGGGGATAAAGGCACCTCGGGCACCCTGCTCTTGGGATTAGACCAATCAGGATGCCTCGCTCCCTAACGATTGGGCCCAAGTTGACCCTCTCAATGGTTACAATATTTTAGCAAGGATTTTAAACATGTGTTGGCTTTCATTGAGTTTGACACCCTAAAATGGTTGGGAGAGTTATAAAAGCAATCTCTACCCTCTCTCATTTTGATATATCTCAAGTGCAATTGGAGCTCTCAACTACAATTTTATATTTAAGCATTCACAGAGAAAAATTTTAGCATTCAAGGCATTTCATCCCACCATATTCTTCATTGTGGAAAGCTTCAACAACCTTCATGTAAGCATGTCTTCTATTATTTCCTTTTAGGTTTTCATGGAATCATGTTATTGCATCAACACTTGTGAGCACATTCAAAGAGCATCACATCATCAAGGTATAAGATATTTATATTCTCAGATCTAGCTTAGATTCAATTTAAATTTTAAGGTTGATTCCTAAACTAGGGTTTGATGTAGGAATCTCATTTCTTCACAACCTTTTCCTTCTCTTTTGTGTACAAGTACAGATGATGGATGTGCAAGAAAAGCTACAAAGAGATCAGGTGAGGATTTGCAATCTACAACTTGTCAGAATTGAAACTATCAAGAGAAAGTCAAGAAGGGCACCCCAGTCCTAGGAGCAAGTCACCCAAGGTGTCCTTATCCCTCTATTTTAGCTTCATATTTGGATCACAAGTCAGTTACAATTTATTATTATCAAATATTTACCAAAATTGGTTTGTTTGTATTCATTCTTCCAATACAGACTAAAAACCCTCAATTTACCCCATTTCACCCTTGATCTTACATCTTTCATCCATAATTGTAGATTCATAGTCCCCTCGTAGCGAAGGATTATTGTGTCCACGTAGTGCTTCATCCCTCCTAAGGCCTAGCAGATTGTCTTCCTTCTAATGTAAGAGGAGATAGGCCTAAGCTTCCTAGTTTGCACATTATAGCTAGTGAACTCTATTTCCCACCTTACAGTTAGTTTGGGAAAGTTTAAGAATTTTTTAGTTCTCTTCCTAACAAGTTGGATGGTCATTTTAACCTTTTGAGTTCCATGTTTTCTTTGATTTTATTTGGCATTTTTTATGTATGTAGTTTTTATCCGAAACAGGGGATGTTATACAATCTTTATTTAAATTATAAAAAATAAAAAACAAAATTAATTAATATTATTTTTTTTATTAAAATTAGCATCATAATATTATTGTTTATGAAATCACAAGAAGATGATGTTTACTTTTATCTAATGTAAAAAAGTAATATTTTAAATTATATTAATTCATGAAATGTGATTATCAATAAATTACAAAATAATAAAAAAATTTACAACTACATATTTATGTATTTGGATAGATGTTTCATTGCCACTTGTAATAGTGTGAGGTCCCTAAAACCTTCATCCTAGTCTATAAACACCTAAGTAAAGAGTAAAAATATCAATAAAATAAAATCGAGCAAATTTATAGTTATATTATTTAATAAATGTGAAAGTGACTGGTAGGAATGAAATTTCGTGTCAATATACTACTAATTATATAAATATTTGTAAATATATGTATAAGGGCACTTCTTTTTTTTTTTTAAATGTATTTTTAATGTTTCATTCATTTGTATTTTCCTAATTAGTTTTCTATTCCAAAATTATGAAGCAGTCTAATTATTAGCATACTTATTTTCTTGTATGTCGATAAGAATTATTGAAAAGATAGAAGAGGTTCAAGTTTCTCATTCCATGCAATCAACTATCTGAGAACATTGTACACTTATAAAAGAATCAAGAGCTATATATGCAACAAATCATTATAAACACAAACTAATATATTCTTTAAATTATATTTATGTGACAAAACATTTATATATAAATGCATCATTAGTAAGCTTCTCAACTATGCTTCTCAATTGAAGATAAACTAGTAAAATATCACATTTGTGCATATCCTTAAAATTATCCACATTCCTCACATTTCATATTTTATTTTTCTAGGAATTCTTCCCTTATTTATAAAAATTTAATCTAAAATTAGAAATAATTATATTGACCAATTACCTCACATTTCAATATGATTGATTAGAATAAATATTAATTCACACTAGTTCGCTAAGTTTCCTTAATCAACACAAATTATTTTTTGTGGTATGTTAAAATATATAAATTTGACATATCTAGAAAGATCTTGTAGTGCCTACCGTGTTTGCATTATGTCATTGTTTATTTTTTATCCGAGTTAGACTTTGTTTATGCTATCTTGCGACTATTCATATTTTATTTCTGTGTGTTGGCATTCATGAGATACATCGAGTTATAGTTTTATTATTTTGATCATGTAGACATCATTGCAAATGTTGATAGTAATTTATACTTATGATTTTAGTGATGATCATGTATGCATGATGGATTTGTAATGATGTGATTTGATTTTTTTGAATATAGAAGCAGAAAAACAAGAGTTTTGTCCCTTACAAAACCACAGCCCAAAGGCATAAAAACAAAATATATTTACAACAAGGTCAAGAAAAGACTATTGACAACAGACTAGCAACACAGATAGTAACCCACATCAAGTGTGGGTAAACAACTTACGCACAGAATTGGGAGGAGAAACATGAGAGAATGTAGAGTGATTCTTCCTTCGTCGATGTACAACTATACAGACAATACTTTCAAAAGGGTCCCCAACACAAAGGGAAGGTGGTGGGACCCTCAGAGAGAGAGAATCAACACCATCAATAGGAACAAAGCGCTGAAAATGTTGAACCTCAGCAGTCATAGGATGGATCATATTAGGGTTTGTAGCAATCAGAGAAGAGTTCACACTGCGAAAGGGAACTAAATGAGTAACAAGAGGTGGAGCAAATCCACTGGGATGGAAGAGGTCAAAATAGAAGGAGCATCACCTAGGTGGGAGACATCATCAACCTGAAGAGAGTCATCAGAGGATGATTCAGAGACCGCGGAGGTAAGATGATTATCATTTATACCCTTCTACCATATGGCATCACCTTTATGACACAAAAGAGAACAATATATGGCCAGATAACTAGTAGACAAGCATTGCATACGTCTAAAGGAGAGGCCCTCAAAATCAAACGATGGGGTCTATAGAATGTCCTCGACCATGAGAACCACATCACCAGAATATTGTGGAGATGTCAATGTCAACCAGAATGCAAGTAAAAGTAGATCTGCTCACTACAGTCATAGCTCCATCCACCTTTAAAAGATGACCAGTAGAACTGCCTATGACCTTAAAGCAGGATTTCTCCCAAAAATGAAGGGGAATATTTGGGAGACCAAACTACATTGGATGCACACTAAGTGGTTCAGTAAGAGGGTTAAAAGAGATTGTCTAGGGTTTGGCTAAGAGAGATTGATTCTCCCGCATGATGTTATATGATGATGGGACAAGTGCAAGAAGTTGGGTCCCGATTCGGCGGAAGTCTTGTGGACTTGAAAAATGCCACTAGAAACAAGAACTTGTTTTGAAAAAAATGGGGACCCATTTTAGGCTCGGACGCCTGATCCAAAAATTAAAAAAATGGGTGCCCATTTTTTTCAAAATGGGTGCCCTCTTTTTTAATTGTTTTTTTTAATTATGCCTAGAAACTCATTTTTACACACTGATTTATTATATTTAAGAAATGGGTGCGCATTTTTTAAAATTTGAATTCAAAATCCACCCTTTGCATTGGATTTTGGGTTGAGATAGGATTGGTGGGACCAAGCCTATTGGGCCTGCAAAATAATGAAGTTAAGGTACTGTAATCCTAGATTTTTGCCTTGCCATAATTTTTTGATTTAAAAAATATAAATTTTGTAGTGATATGATTAATTTTACTTATTTTACATTATTTATTAATCAAAAATGGTCAAAATATTCATTATTCTCCAGAAGGATTCACAAAAATTCATTTATTTAGGTTAAAATATGGTGGTCGTACACGTGTGGGGTATGGTCCTAAAATATGAATTTTCAAAAGTCATTTTTAAATATGCCTATTAAAAATCAATTTCTACCATGTGGGTATTGAAATAAAATACATATTTGAAAAGTAGACTCCGAGAACTATATTTTCTATTATTGAAGTTTTCTGAGATTCAATCTCTAAATTCCTCAAATTTTGACATCAATTGACAGAAATTTTGAAAAATAAGGAAAATACCTCCACTTTTTGCCCAAAAGTGGGACTCAACTTATTGCAGCCACCCAATGTCTGAAATTTTGGTTACAATGAGTTGATGCGGTTACATGTTGATACGCTAATGATATCTAGTTATTTGATTAGATGTTATGATACTAATCATGTTTTGTGATTGATCTAGCTTGGGGGTTTTTTGTATGCTTTTAGTTGCAGTAAAATGATCTATTTAATCCATTTAGTTAGATGAGATTATTATTGACATATTTTAAATAATGATATTGTGAAAGGGATGATCTTGTAACATACAAATATATGAGAATGCTTGCAATGTTAAAATCTTCCTTTCAATGGCTCTAGTTATTTTGATGATTTTATGTGTGTGTGCATGAGAAGATACATTTGATGTGTGAATGTTTTATGATGACAAGTACAGAGCATCAACTTCACTTGGCTTCACAAGTCTGAGCATGCTCACATCCTCAATGGTGGTTACATGAGATATGTAGAACAGTACGGATAACCGAGAGCATGGGTGAATCACTTGTCATAAAAAAAATTCTTAACCTTAATTAATCCAGAGAAACCTTAAATCAATCAGATAGATAATGCAAATATGAACATGAAAACATCATACATAAAGAACAAATGTGGAAAACCCAAGACGGAAAAAACCACGGAGAAGTTAATTCTCATGAATAAGAACATCGGTTAAGGTGATTTTACAATGAAGGATCACTACCAAGATGCTCACTGTAGGTAGGCTCACTATCGGTAGGCTCACTACTGATCGGGCTAATTTTCCTAAATACAAAAACCAGTTATCATAGCTAAAACATGACTAACTGCCAAAATAATAAATAATGATAAATAATTCTACCATTGAAACAAATCACACCAACTGTGACACAAAAGAATACAACAATCTGCTATCACTGGTTGCATATATTCGAATATATAATAATGTTTGAATATCTTCTTCTCAAGTTCACATTGCTCGCATACCCATATTAAATAAAAATCATCCTTTATATATACCTTTTCATGCATCCATATCTATCCATGTCGTCCAAACACACTATCAATCCTCATCCTACAAATTTGGCCTAATATAATTTGAAATAGGTCACATCAAAGACATTCCTAAAGTGGAAGGAATGAAACATGGACCACACTGAAATCTCTTCACGTGATACAATACGCTATCCACTCATCACACTATCCAGAGCCAAAAAATTAGATTTACATGTTACAATGAATATTATGTTGCCGAAACAAAATCACCAATGTCCAATTTGGTCCGAACCCAAAATAATGTATCTTAATATGAATGGGATCAGGACAAACACAGCCAAAGATAGAACATTATAGCACATCATCTGGAGCACATTAATTCTGGATCACCAAAGCCAAATAGAACCTCAACCAATCAATTAGAATATGTTGATATCAATGACAATCATTAATGACAAAAAAAAAATCACAAACATATTCCAACAATCTCCCCCTTTGTCATTGATGGCAACATTCATCAATGACAAAGAAAATAAAGAAATATCATCATCAGGTCCTTTCTTCTTCTCTTCTCCCCCTTTGACAATAATGACAAAGGTAAAAACTCCCTCTGAAAAACTTACTCTGCTCCCTTATGAGGAAGCCACCAAGCATTGATCCATAAAAGAATAGGCATATAATACCATGGACCAATGCACACTAGTACACTTAGTTATGACTAGGAAGGGGCAGAACCCCCAACTTCTGTCGGAGATACTCAAAAGTATCCTTACACAATGATTTTTTGAAAATATCTACAATCTTCTCTTTTGTAGATACATACTCAAGTCTTACTTCACTATCCAAAACCTTCTCTCTCAAAAAATGATATCTAATGGATATATGTTTCATTCTAGGATGTTGTACTAGATTTTTAGAAATATTTATGGCACTAGTATTGTCACACATAGTTGAGATCAGTTCATCAAATGTTACGCCAATATCCTTCAATGGGTGTTTCGTCTAAAGTATATGAGTGCAACACGAAGATGTTGTAATGTATTCAGCTTCACCAGTAGATAATGATATAGAATCGTGTTTCTTACCTGACCATGCAACCAAACGAGAGCCAAGAAAATAAGGTTCCTCACTATTACTCCTCTGATTATCAACACAACCGGCCCAATCCTCATTAGTATAAGTTGTCAAAGTGAAATTTGAATCCTTGGGATACCATAGTCCAAACTCTTATGTTCCTTTCAAATATTTGAAAATCCCCTTTATTGCAACATGTGATTCCTTTATTTCTTGCTAAAATATGGCCGCTAAATAAACAACATACATAATATCTAGTCTAGCAGTAATGAAATACAACAAACCTTTGATCATTGATTTAAACTTACCTACATCAGTTTTGGTAAAATTGTCATCATTTGTTAACTTACATCCAGTAACAATAGGTGTACAAACCAGTTAAGAGATTGGGCGAATCCAAACTTCTTCAATAATTCTCTGATATATTTGGACTAGGAAATTTAAATTCCTTTATTATTCTGATTTACATGTAATCCAAGATAAATTTAACTCACCAATCATAGACATTTCAAAGTATTTCTACATTTCCTCTGCAAATCTTTTGCACATATCATCATTACCTCCAAAGATTATGTCATCGACATACACTATGACAATCAACATTTGATTTGAATAAACTTTGTACTATAAGTTACTATCAGCAGATTCCTTCTAAATTTTTTGTCCAATTAGATACTTGTCTAATTTTCATATTAGGCCCTAGGTGCCTACTTCAAACCATATAATGATTTCTTCAACCTACAAGCTGCATCCAAATCACTTTTTGACGTAAATCCTTCTGGTTGTTCAATGTATACTTCCTCCTTCATTTCTTCATTCAAAAATTCTGATTTTACATCCATCTAATAAACTTTGAAATCCTTGAAAGATGCAAAAGCTAAGAATATTATGATCGCTTCTATCCAAGCAACATGGGCATATGTTTCTTCAAAAATCAACACCTTCAATTTAAGTGTAACCCTTGAAAACTAGTATTGCATTGTTTCTTATAACCTTCCCGTTTCCATCCAACTTGTATGTAAAACCCCACTTTGTTCCAATCATACTTTTGTCTTTCGGTCTGGGCACAAGTTCCTAGGTTTGATTCTTCTCTATCTGATCAATCTCTTTTTCCATTGTCTTAGCCCAATATTAATCATTACATGCTTCTTCTATAGTCTTAGGTTCATTTTCCAATAGTAAACTCAATAAAAGTAGTTTTTTAGCAGCTTTATTTCTAGTGATAATGCCTTTATTCTTGTCTCCAATAATCTTATTTTTTGACTGATTTCTTTGTACATACCTTGGAGTTTTACTTGTAGATGTCAAATATTCCTTTGTTTCTTCTTATTTATTTTCTTCCTTTTAATTACCATCAGATGTGTCTGATTCATATTTGATATGTTTTCCAGGAATTCTCTGAATACCTTCATCAACTTTCACATTAGCACTTTCATCTATCTTATTGAATCTTTTTTTATAACATCGGTAAGCTTTTCTCCTTGTAGATTAACCCATAAATATGCCTTCATCAGCTCTGCTATCAAATTTTATAATTTATAAGATTGTCCTCATCTCTCTAAATGTAGCACTTTCTCCCAAATATTTTAAAATACTTCTAATGCAGTCAAGTCCAAAGAAGTCTCAAAACAGATGTCCAGTCTTTCAGCCAACAACAAGAACTACAGCGGAAACCACAACACCACAAGATATAAATAATATTAACTCATTAATTATAGAACTTCAACTAAATGCAACATGTCAAGATGTAAGGCCTTCTTGGTTACGGCCACATACATCAACAAATACATTAAGAACTATCACAGAGATCTTCTGCAAGCTTCAGATCACCCCTTAACTAGCTCAGACCTGTAACAGACAATAATCTGGCAAGAAAAATTAAGACATATCTAAACTTGTGCCTGCAAGCCACCAAGAAATCCTCTTATTTCCTAAGCCAACAAGCTACTAACCCTCAAAGGTATCCTTCACCTAGTTCAGATCCGTAGACCTTTACAACAAATCTTCCACTACTTCCTCTCTGTCATTCTACTCTACCCAAACCCTCTTTTTATACAACACAGCCACAAGTCAGCTTTACATTAAAATAAATCAACAAGTCGACATCAAGAACACAACACCCAACGTATTCTTCATCAATCGGATTCCAACAACCATTAAATTTGCATAGGAGAGAGAACCAAATCAGATTTAGGTCTTCACACCTGCAACGGTCAATCCAAAACTTGAGGAACGCAACCCCAAATTAAATGCACCAGTCGGCCAGCCCAAAAAAATAGAAAAAAAACATTGTCGGTGATCAAGAACATCGAAACCAAGCCACTCAATGAGAGGCACAACCAAGCCGGAAACCACCGAACAGACACCATCGAGAAAAGAATCACTGAGCACCACCGGGCCTAGTCACCGAGTTTGTCGGTGAAGCAACACATCTTCCAACCGAGAACTGCCACCAAATGATCCATAAACTCAGATCTCCAACCGAGCTTGCTATCGAAAACCAAAAAGAAACCAAAAGATCTTTTTGGTGACACGGGATTTCCAACTACCCCAGGTGAGAAACGATGTTCCCAGCAACTCAACGAACATCTATTGGGATTCAACACATAGATCACAAACATGTCCTCGAGTTCTCAACCGATACACCCATGCCTCGATTCTTCTTCTGCTTCCTCTTACCACTAGCACTCTCTGATGTGCCTTCATGTCTCTCAACTTGAATGTCCACACCAACCTTTGTAGTCATCTCATATTTTCTACCAATTCTCAAGTTCCTCCTTCCTTTGTCTTCATCCTTCAAAGGAATCAAAGTAAACTTATGTCCATCTTTCATGATAGTAAATAAATTCCTCTGATAGTCATGAATAGCCTCTATATCATATTGCCAAGGTCTCCCAATTAAAACATGACAATAATTCATCTCCACAATGTCACATAATACTTCATCCTTATAAGAACCAATGTGAAAACTTACCATGCATTTCTCCTTCACTTCTACTGCATGATCTTCTTGCAACCAACTTATCCTATAAGGACAAGGATGTTTCAAACTCCTCAAACTAAGCTTCCAAAACATCTCCTTAGAAACCAAGTTATCAGTACTCCCTCCATCAACAATCATCTTACAACATTTACCACCAGACTTACACACAGTCTTGAACAAATTCTTCCTCTGACAAGAATCAGCTTGTTTCATGGGCTGCAATGTTCTCCTAAGTAAAAGACTCACACCTTCCACCTCAAGTTCATTCTCTGCAACTTCATTCACCACAACATTTTGTTGATTACCGACCTTCTTATATGCATTGGGACATTCAAATGGCTGATGTCCTTCTTCACCACAATTATAACAGGTACCTTTGAATACACCTCTACCTGCCTTTCTCCTCAGTTCAATAGGTTTCGGTTCATCAACTCTTGTTTTATCCTTTATCAACTTCTCTTGCTTCTCTTTCCCTCGGGAATTACCATGACGTCTTCTCTTCAACTTAGTTCCTTCCTTTAGGGAATAATGGTAAGCATCCGCCACTAAGTCAAATTTCAACATACCAATACTCATCTTGTATATTGAATCTTAGGCCATTAATATACCTTGCCACCTTTTCCTTAGAAAGTTCTCTGTGTCCAAACCGAATAGTCAACTTGTAGAACTCTTTGGTATAGTCTTCCACAGTCATCTCTTGTTTCTTTAGATTTTGTAACTTAAACAACTCAAGGTCATAGTCGGTAGGAATGAACTTAGCTTTAAGTTTTTCTACCATCAACCTCCACCGATTGATCTTCATCTCACCTTCTTCTTCTCTATCTCTCTGCAATTCTTTCTACCAAAGAGAAGCATATCCCTTAAACTTAGTTTGTGTTATCCTCACTCTAAGCGGATCTCCAATGTCTTCTAGCTCAAAGTAGTCTTCTAACTCACTGATCCAATCAATCAGATCTTCTGGTCTCAATGTTCCTGATAAATTAGAAACCTCCATTCGGTAACTTGTACCCAACTGAGCACTAGATCTCAACAACTGATCAATTTTATCTTCACCAAATCTCTCCATCTGATCGGTTATGTCATCTCCACTAGATCAAGCAGCTTCAAAGTTTTCAGGGGCTTCTTCATAAGCATCTTTTATTCTAGGACCTCTCTGTAATCCAGCAACAGCATTTATAATTCCCTCCATGACTTCATTCCTTAATTCAGCCATCTCATTACGGATCTTATCTCGCAAATCCTCTTTCATCTGATCAATCATCCTATGGTTTATTCTTCGAGGCATCTTCAAAACCTTAGTGCAACTACCTCTATCGGCGATCTGTTCACCAGGGAGATACCAAGAATCACAACCCTCTGCAACAAATCCAAGTTCTGAAAATAAATTTGCAAACACCACGAGCATCGAATCAGCTCTGATACAACTTGATGCAGTCAACTCCAAAGAAGTCTCAAAAGAGATGTTTAATCTTGCAACCAACAAGAACAGTAATGGAAATCACAACACCATAAGATATAAACAATATCAACTCATTAATTATAGAAATTAAATTACATGCAACATGTCGAGCTATAAGGCCATCTCGGTTACAGCCACATACATTCACAAATACACTAAGATCTATCACATAGATCTTCTAAAAGCTTCAGATCGCCTCTTAATTAACCCAGACTTGTAACAGGTAGCAATCTAGCAGGAAAATTCAAGACAGATCTAAACGTGTGCCCGCAAGCCACCAAGCAATCCTCTTGTTTCCTAAGCCAACAAGCTACTAGCCCTCCAAGATATCCTTCACCTAGTTCAGATCCGCAGACCTTTACAACAACTCTTCCACTACTTCCTCTCTGCCCTTCTACTCTATCCAAACCCTCTTTTTATACAACATAGCCACAAGTCGGCTTTACAATTAAAATAAATCAACTAAACACAAATCGACATCAAGAACACAACACCCAACGTGTTCTTCATCAGTCTGCTTCCAACAACCATTAAGTTTGCATAGGAGAGTGAACCAAATCATATTTAGGTCCTCACACCTCCAACGGTCGATCCAAAACTCGAGGAATGCAACCCCAAATTAAATGCACTAGTTGGCCAGCCCAAAAAAATAGAAAAAAACCATGTCGATGATCAAGAACATCAAAACCAAGCCACTCAGTGAGAGGCACAACCAATCCGAACACCACCGAGAAAAGCATCGTTGAGCACCACCAAGCCCAGTCACCAAGTCCTTCGATGAAGCAACACATCTTCCAACCGAGAAATGCCACCAAATGACCAAGAAACTCAGGTCTCCAACCGAGCTTGCTACTGAAAACCAAAACCAAACCAAAACATCTTTTTGGTGACATGGGATTGCCAACTACCCTAGGATGCTCCTGCATCAACTTCATTATCAAAGCTCTTCCATGTCATAATCTAATATGATGTTTTCCCATAGTTCTTCTGGAAAATTACTCGATTAAGATTATATATTGTTGTATTTATAGCTTCACTCCAATAGACCTCTAGTAAACCTATTTATTTGATCATTGTTCTTGTTGCTTCTTGAATTGTTTGATTTATTCTTTCCACTATATCAGTGTATTATAGCGTTCTATGGGTAGATAATTTTCTTTTGATGTCATGTTTCTCACAAAAATTATTAAATTCATCAGAAGTAAATTCGTCTCTATCAAATATCAAACACTTGATTTTTCTATTAACTTCATTTTCAACTCTTTCTTTCAATATCTTGAACTTTTATAATGCCTCTGATTTGCTCTTAAGAATGTAACCCAAGTTAATCTAGAAAAAGCATTAATTAAAAGCATGAAATATCTCTCACCTTGTAAGCTTCTTAGAAAACATAGGTTAGTCTGTACAAGATCCAATAAATCGGTAGGTGATTTCTCTTTTCCTTTGAATTATTCTCTTGTCTGCTTTCCTTCTTGACATCTTTTTCAAATAATGTTTTCTGATTTGGTCAGCCTTGGCAAATCTCTAACTGTATAGTTTGAACTTATCCTTACCAAATTGTCAAATTTAATGTGACAGATCCTCTGGTGCCAGATCCAACTATCATCTGACTGTGATATTAAACACCTCTTTGCACCTTCCAGTTGATACATGTTTCCACATGTTCTTCTTCAAACAGTAATAAAAATTCTAGACTTCTGGATCTCACAACCATCATCCTGAAATACAACATCATAACCATTTTTGCACATATGTCCAACACTCCAAAAATTATTATATAAACCCTTCACATAGTAAACATTGTCATTGTTGTGTTTTCCATCAAAAGTAATAGAATCAATTCCAACATTTTTTATCATTTGATCATCACCAAATCTAACAGGACCTCCATCATAATCTTCAAGTTTAACAAACTTATTTTTATCATCGGTCATATGATTTGAACATCCACTATCAGTCAACCATTCATATCTATTTCTAACATACAATGCATTCTCAGTGAAACCATTAGATTCTGAACAAATGTTAGAAATATCAAATCAAGGTTCATCCTTTTTCCTTTTCAACCAAAAAAATGCAATCTTCTTGATCTAAATCATCATCTAATATACTGGCATTTTTATTAACATAGTAGGATTTCTTATTGAATCTTTTGAACTTTTATTTTGTCCCTTTTTTCTTACACCTATTTTTTATATGACCAATCTTTCCACATATAAAAGATTTAAGAGGTAACATAAATTTTGTATTTGTTGGTACCTTTCTTCAACTTGCTTATGAAATTTTCTTCCAGCTCATCTAAACTTTCACTGTCCAAATCATCTTCAATCTTTGTGGCTTTAAGTGCAGTTTTATTTTTCTCATCTATTCCAAATTTCCTTAACTCAAAGGGTGAAAAAGTACCAAAGAGATGCTCTCTGGTGAATTTCTTCAAATCATAAAATTCCTCAATAGCAGAGATCTTATTGTTGTAAGTATCTGGTAGGGTCATCAGAATATTCTTTATAATATCTTCATCTCTCAGAGTACCTCCTTGGTTTTTGAATTCATTCACATCACTGTCAACTCTTTGAAAATATCTTGAAATGTCTTCACCTTCTTCCATCCTCATATTTTCATATCTACCCTTACCAATTAACTTCTTTGATAATTTAACTCAATCATTACCTCCATAAATGTCTTTTATCTTTTCCCAAACTTCATAAGCACTATTCAATGAAATAACTTTTGTCAATTTTATTTTTGGGTAAGCACTAAAGATAGAATACCTCACTCTTTCATTCTCTTCATAATCTGAAATCTCATTTGCAATAGTAGGATCATTCATCAGTGCAATATATTTTGTCTCAACGGCCTTCCAAGTAGTCTAGCTCAGAGACTTCAAGTAACCTCTCATCAGCACTTTATAGAAACTATGGTCGGATCCATCAAACATAGGAATTGACAGTTTGTGTACCATCGGATCTATCTCAAGCGGTTAAGCTCTTCTTCAAGGAACCAAAGCTCTGCTACCAATTATAGAACAGTCCAGATAACTGAGAGGGGGATGAATCAGTTATCATAAATCAATTTTATTAACCTTAATTAATCTGGAGCAACCTTAAGTAAATCACATAGATAATGAAAATATGAACATGAAAGCACACATGAACACCATACACAAAGAACACTAGATTTACGTGGAAAACCCAAGATGAAAAAAAACCATGGAGAAGCTAATTCTCATGAATAAGAACATCGGATAAGGTGTTTTTTTACAATGAAGGCTCATTGCAAGTAGGCTCACTATCGGCCGGCCTTGTTAGCAAGAGACGCTGCATAGATGCTTGGATGTTGTCATTGATGGAAACCAAACACTAATTACACATCCACATTGAAGTAGGAGATTAGACCGAAAGTAAGATCAGAATTTGGCTAAGTATAGAAATGAAGAACAAAGTGTTCTGACAGTGTACAGTAAAAGGTCTGGTGTTCCTTTCCAAGTTAAAATCCTTAGTCACAGACGTAAGAGAAGAATTTTACATGTATATAGATGTGTATTCTAGAATTTGAAGGTGTGGTGATAAGTGATGTGAAAGTTAGGAGGATATGTACATCGTTGTTTTTGTTTACCAATCAGAACAGTCAACTTATGATGAAAAATCTTTTCACGGATGAGGTAAATTGTTTTTGGCAGCTAAATATTATTTGAAATGATAGAGTTGACATGTATAGGGATATGTGTATGCTTATTTTGTCCCTAAATGAATTCGAATGATAGATTTGGTTGACTTAGTCAACATGTTTTACATTTTCCCATAACATTTTTAAAGCCAGCATTGGGAGAAAAGTTTTGGTTGAGGACCTATAAGATCGATGAAATAGGTTTTGGAAGTGTGTGTGAATGATCAGAGGAAATTGTTGATGCATGAGATCAGTGCACAAAGAATAAAGTGAAGGTTTTCCAGATCTGATAATTTGATTAGTGAAGGGCAGGGAAACAAGGCAGTCAGAGGTTAAAGTGTATTAGATCAGAATGAGTGCTAATATGGAACTGTAATTAGGAATTAGTAGATATTATTCTAGCAGTTCAAAATCTTTGTGATCATTGTTGTGATCTTGTAAGGTAGTGAGCTCTAGGGAGTGTTCCTGAATGCAAGTGCATTCTTCATCATTATAAGTGTAATGAAGGGAATGGTGAGCAATACTAAGAGATAGATTACTTACCAAGATTCTTCATACATTGGAATGAAAAACACTCTAACAAGGGGTGAACCCACAATAGTGGATTACACTTTTTTGCCTAATTTCACACTAAAATGTACATTCTGGAAAAAAAACTTCACATTCAAACGCACATTGCCACTAAACCGTTACAAATTGGAAGATGAAGTAAATTAGAGTATTTTAGGAATTTCTGTCTAGATTCTTAATTTTTTTTTTAATTTTTTTTTGGAATTGATTTGAATCCATTTTTCTATCTCCCTAAAAAACTAGTACGTTGTTGAAAATAATATTTTTAAAGAGTGACACACACTACATAGAGAATAACTTTTTTTCTAAAATAGATATCAAGTTGATTCTTTTGAATTTAGTTGTGTAACATCTATATATAATGCATGTAATTAGTTTCATGACTTTATCCTCAGTATTTCATATTTTATTAACGTTTGAAGTTGATTTAACCGTAATTTTGACATACGTTCATTTCATAGCTTGTAACTTATTGTGTATTTGTTCAATTTCTTTTTTTTATAGAAAGAAGACTTCAATACCTAGTGCATAGATATTTTTCAGAATTTTTTTCTCTTATTTACTATTTTTCCATGAACGTCAAACACAGAGGTTGATGTTTAGTAAGAAATCTACATTTGATTGACATCAAAAAAACTATGCATAATAAACTCAAAATTTATTAAAATCATAACCATTGGAAATTTTGTTTCGAGTACTTGTGTCCTGCATATGGGTTACTCAATATTATCCCATTTGAACCCTCGGATTGAGCTCCAAAGGCCTGAAAACTTCAGAATTTTCTTGGCCTTTGGAGAAGCGTACTTACCTGGAGGTTTCAATCGAAAGTACATTCTATTGAAACCCCTTGATATTTTTGCGGGGCTAAAATCCTTAACTTGGGTACTTTCGATCGAAAACACTTAAAGAATTTTCATAGAAACCCTAGTCGGTCTATATAATGTTTTATTAGGCTATTAACGGTTTTATTTAAATAAAGATGTTTTTTTCAATTTTCTAAACACAAAATTTGAAGAATAATTCTCATGTTTGAGGAGGAGGAGGAGGAGGAGGAGGAGCAAAAGAAGAAGAAGAAGAAGAAGGAGGAGGAGGAGGAGGAGGAGGAGGAGGATATCATGCTTGCACTTGAATCTCTTGAATGCACAATGAATGATAGCTCGCATGTATATGTAAATTTTGGATGATCATGAATGTAAAAAATAGATGCTTTGATTTCCTTTTATACACATTTTGGGCCTCAGATCTCGCAAGGTCAACCATAATTAGGATCTGGGAGAAAAATCTTGTATCGGGCCCAGAGCCCATTAAAGCACAAAGCTCTAGGACAAGGTCAAAAATGGCGGCCTTGTCTAGACAACTTTTTTGAAATTTTGTTTGGGACCTAGGGGAGCGTGCTAGAAAGGGACGATGAAAGCTTCAATTCGACAGGAAATTAGGGCGCATCTTGAGATCCAAAATGGCATGTATAGGACCTAGGTGGGAATGAATTATGTGGGTGGATGGGAAAAGGGAAATCAAGCATAGAAGTCAGAGCCAACCTCGAGTTAGAAGAATGAGGAGGACCTATATATGAATTAAGTATGCATTTAAGTGCAATATGAGGTCCTACCATAAGAAACACACTAAAGTAGGCCCAAATTGGTCCCAAAATGAGAACAAATTAGGTGCTTGCTTTTTAGGATGGTACAGTGAGAAAATATTCTACATAGTATTATCTTGTGGATTCCATCCCCGCCATGGTTTTCCCCCTAACATGGTTTTCACAATAAAAATCCATGTGTTATGGTGTGATGTTTATTTTCTTTATGTTCTCGAATGTTACATTTTAATTTATGTGATTAGTTAGTTGTTTGTGGATCAGATTTGAATCAGTTTAATTGAAGCTAAAATTTATAGAACACCAATTTTCCCTTCCTTCCAACAATTTGTATCAAAGCTTTGGTCCCTTGAAGGAATCCTAACCGCTTGAGGATGATCCAGGAAAGAAGGATGGATTCAGGATTTCAAGAACAACTCTTAGTTGCATTAGATGACCTAGATCAGTCTAGAGTTTAAATTATCGAGTTGCAAGGGTATCTCAAAGAAGCTGGAATTCTCATAAAGCAATTGAAATCATAGTTGAAGGAATCCAAGGTGAAAAGAAGGGAACTTTGTGATCGGCTACAACAAAAAGAGAGTGAGAGTTGGGATGATGAACAGTTTTATCATGACTTTGAAGGAAAAGACTGAAGAACGTGAGAAACTTAAGAGAGAATGCATTCATGAAGAATGAGATGGAATCTATAGTGATGAGGATGACCAAGGAGATTGAGGATAGGAAGAAGAATGAAGAGAATCTCAATCAGTCCTTAAAAGAAAGATATGATGAATGCAATATACTCGTTGTTGATTTGCAGGGAGCCAGGGATCTTGAGGAAGAACTTAGAGATGGACTTGTGATTGGTAATGATTACAAAGAGAAGTTCATGCTCAGTTCAGCCAAGCTTGATTCATTTCTTGAAATTCAAAGAAGGCTAGATAACAAGTGTGATCTTGGATTTGAACAAGGAGAAAGTACTAACTTTGATCAAGGAAATCCTAGATCTAAGAAGAAGAAGAAGAAGAAGAATCTATTAGCAAAATAACCTAATGCACAAAGGACTAGTGGTAAGTGTTTTATCTACAATAATTTTGGTCATAAAGCCATGCATTGTAGGAATATGATGAACCAAAAAAATGTATCTTTTTCTGGTCAATATTTTATGTGCAACAAACATGGTCATAAGTCAAGTGAGTGCAGAAGTGTTGTCAATAAATCTTCCAACAACAAAAGGAACATTAAGTACTATTCATGCAATGGTTTTGGTCACATAGAAAAGAAGTGTGGAACAAGAAAGAACCAGATAAGTAACAACCAAGGACAAAGGAATGTTATATACTCCTAAGGGAGTATCAGACTTGAATGATCTTGGTTTAGGAGACAAGAGAAGTGTTGAAGCAGAGGGTTATGTTGAATACATGAAGACTTTGCATGATGAAGTTCTTTCTGATATTATGCCCATAGATTGTTGTCATATATTGTTGGGTAGACCATGTCAGTATGATAGGAAAGTTATACATGATGGAAGATTGAATAAGTATACTATTGTTGCTAATGGAAAGAAACAAGGATTGTTACCCCTGATGGAAGAACCTAAGAGTGAAAGTTGTACTATTGTAAGGGTTTGTTTGATGGAGGGAAATAAATTTGTCGAGGATCTTAAGAGAGATGATGTATGTTATGCTTTGATTCCTAACTAACTGGTTATGGAGACTGAGACACCTATGGAAGTTGAAGGGTTGTTGACAGATTTTAAAGACATTATATCAAATAATGTACCTGATGGGTTACCTCCTGTTAGAAGCATCAGTCATTGCATGGATTTGATATCATGAGCAAGTTTTCCTAATAAAGCACCACACAGATTGACACCTACAGAGAATGAAGAGTTTGTTACTCCACATGAGTTTTTAAGGTTGTCATTAGTATTCAAGTATCCAAATTGTCAGTCGGTAACAGAGTCAAAGATAGACTAGTCAGTATGATCACCGAGTGCAGAGTTAACCGAGTTCACTAATCACGCACAGAGTTAACGGAGTGCAATGATCACCGAGCAAACAGACTTGCCGAGCACACAGTATACATCGAGATATACAAGGAACACCGAGCACTGAGATACAGTATTTACCAAGTAAACCAGCGGTTACATAAAAGTTTGAATTGGCACATCAATCTAGGTAACTTTTTGCCAAGCTGGATAACGGTTTACAATAATCAAGGAGAACATTAATTACGGATGCAAGAACTAATTTTTTATATCTCCTATGTTTAGATGATCAAGGTAAATTTTGTACACCGTTGATCTTAGGTTTTCTAAGATATTGTAAAACCCTAATTAGGTCAAGAGGTTTGATATATGTAAGGTTAAGATGTCATTTTTGTAATATATGATGATCAAGTAAGGATCAAGTAGCCGCCATACTAAGGACATCAGGAGATCAGACAAGGGTTTTAGAACAAGGACTACATTGCAGTATTCAGTTTTCATAACAGAGGCAAGGCTACCAAGTAGTACAGAAGGTATTATCAGTCACGGTAAGGTGATAAATTCATTGTGCTTAAAGGATCTGTATTCACAATATTGAGATTGTAATTTGTTTAGATCACACATTTTGTTACTCTCTAACAATTGTAACAATCCTAAAATCTCCTAACAGAGTAGACTTAACCATCTTTGTATAAATATCTTAATAGAGTGCACACATACTTTGTGTTTCTAAATCCTCACAGGAGGTAGATCTAGTCGATCTTATTGTTACTCCTAACAGGGTAAGTTCACTAGAAGTGATCAATCTTTGTAAGCTCTAATAGGCTACTTTATTACTGCAGTAGTGAAGTTTTGTGGGTCTCATCCCCACCATAGTTTTTACCTTCTAACAGGGGTTTTCTGCAATACCAAAATACTAGTGTCATGTGTACTTAAGTTTCATGTATGTTTTATTGTTTGGATTACATGCATTTACATTTCAGTAATGACATTACATGTTTGGTTAAAGTAATCTACTCAGTCGTTTATAACAGTATTTGATTACAAAGATTTGTTTGAAAAGTTTATAAGGGTACTGATTCACCCCTCCCCTCTCAGTACACGCCTTTCTATTATTCCAACAATTGGTATCAGGGCTAGTTCTCTTGTTTAGAAATTTTAATCACTGGAGAGAAAAGATCTTTACAATGGAAAGGTATATGCTTGATAAAACTATTGAGAATCAAAAGTTACAGTTGCAGATCTACATTGAACAATACAAAGAAGCCAAGGAGAAAATCAGGGAGATGTTGATTAAGAGAAAGGACATGGCATTTCGTTGTCATGAGACTGATTATCAGGAAGAAGAGATTCATGACCCATTTGATACATCTAGATCTAAATCTGGGAACATATCTGATGCATCTAAAGGAATCATATCAAAGCCATCTAAGAGCAATCAACAACTTACTGAACAAGTGAAAGCACTGCAGATTGGTCAAGATACACAAATGGTTAGAATGGCTGAAGTATTGAACGATGCTAAGAAAGTTGAACAAGATAGAAACATGGATGTTGATGACAGAAGAAGTTACAAGAAAAGGAATTTGAGATAATGAGACTTACTGAACACTACTTTGAGATCACCAATCAAATGGTTGCTATGAGTCATGAGGCCAACCGAGTGAACATTGAGCTTGCTAGAAAACTAGAAGATATTGGTGAACTGAAAGAAGAGAATGAAAAAATGAGAAATGAATTGAAGATTCTACAACAACATAATGAGGTGATTAAGAGATCTAAGAGAATGGATGAATTTCTGAACAATGAAAGAAGATTGAATAACAATACCGGATTAGGGTACACTGAGCAAGGAGAATCATCAAATCAAGCTGAAAAGAAGAATGTTTACTCAAATCTGAAGCCTAACAAACCCTCATGCCATCACCGTGGAAAACCAGGCCACACATCAAACGTTTGCAGGAGCAAATCAAAAGGTATTTCTAGAAACTCTCCTAAATTCAATGCTAATTGTTATAACTGTAATAAGCATGGACATAAAGCACATGAATGCATATCTAAGCTGAACAAACCACAGAAGAAACCCTACATGGATAAATATTGTCACACTTGCAACATGTATGGTCATACATCGCAAGCATGCAGGACTAATACAAAGCAAATCTGGAAACCTAAAGGACAAGAAAAGGTAAATCAACCGAGAAGACAAGGTAATGCTTATGCTTGGGATTATAACACGTGGGCTAGTTGCACAACATGTGGTAAATATGGACATATAGCAGCAAACTGTATCAAACAATGGAGAACTAAGTCTAGGAATCGGTCAAACTCTACCATGGCATGCTCCCATTGTCAGAAGGTCGGTCACTTAAGAAGAGATTATGAAGACCGAATAAATACTTATGGAAATGGGAATACAATCGAAGAAATCGCGAGGATCAGAAATCAAATGTGGAGGAGAGCATCAAGTGATAATGTTGGGCCAAGCATAACAGTCGATGACACCTCATCCGATGGATTAGGTGATTCCACCACCTCCACCTAAGAAACACAAGCAGGTATGGAACTATGTTTTGCAAAGCTATATCTTACATCAATTCCTATATTCATTGTACAAATGTCAAATTAGCATGAATTAAGATGCACTATGGTATCATATTTTTTATTACTTTGATCTAGTTGTGTTGGTTAATCTGTACCAAGTTAGTAATGTCAGTCGGTGAACATGTGAGAGACAGTCAAATTGCTAAGGAAACCGAGCATTTGTTATACTCACCGAGCTGAAGTATCCTTAGTATTCACAGAGTAATTTGTTTGTCAACCTAGTGGTTGGTGACGAGCATTTATTGCGCCGACTAAAATTATTTTGTATAAATTCGAGGGAGGTGAACTCATTTGTTCACACAGCGATCATAGAGCATAGTAGAGAAATTGAAAGTGAATTCACAACGGAGCACTTCGAAGGATTTTACAGAGATTCTAAGCACATTTCAAGTAGTTAAAGGTTATAACAAGTAAGCATTTGCACTTACCGAGTTATTTGAGTTCTTTTGTTGGAAGCCCTAATTTGAAAACAATGGCGTCCTCATCACAAACCATGAAGGAAAAGATGGATAGAAGAAAAAAGGCGATTCTTGTTAAGAATTCAACATACACATAACCCCATTACAAGATACATCGACGGGTTGCAACTCAACCCGACAACAAAGGCGCGTTCTCTGCAATACCGCCTAGGGTTCTACTGGTTCATGATGTAAGAGCATACATTCACTGCAAGATTGGTGAGATAGGGGATTTTGAGCTAATATTGACATATCAGACACTTTGCACTGACGCGAAGCTGAAAGACGATCACAAACACCTAGAAGTCAAAGGGTTAACCAATGCCCTACATTTCCTGAAGGAATTCAAAACAGAATGGATTCAAATAGTATTGAGCTGAGTACATGACGGAAAGCTTTGGCTAGATGAACCGAAGAAGATAAGCAAAGATGTGATACATGCAGTAACTAGGTATCCTACAACAGATAAAACAAAATCCCTAAGGCACTCACCCAGAATCGAGATCAAAAATCTAACGCGAGCCGAGTGGTATGGTAGAGGTCTACGGATCAACACCATTGGCAATCCTGAACTAAGGTTTGGTGCATATGTTATTGCATACAAAATCTTCCAATCGAGTAGACCTGACAGCGTTGCATGTGGAGTTGTTGATATTGCATATAAGATTGTCAAGAAGGGTTTGCAACTTGACCTAGCCGAGCTGTTGCAGAGGCAACTGGAAGAAAATATGAGAACAATCCGATCAGCAAGATATAATACTTATAAGTTTGGTTTTCTACTGTTATGTAAATTTTTCTATCTGCAAAACATTTTCCCCTCCGTCGGTAATGTGAAATGGAAGACAACCCGACTGATCACATTGCAAATCGGTGACTTCATTGCAAGTCTAGGCACAAACTTTGAACCCATTATGAATGACTATTTTGCAGAGTTCAAAGCAAGAATGGAGAAAAGAACAAGAATACCAATGCAGTTGGTAGAGAAGTATAAGGATGACATCTATTCTGTCGTTGACACAAACACAACACTCATCAAGGCAGTACAACCGAGGACAGCATGGCTACCTCCGTTGATTGTGAACTTGACATTGATTTAGCTTCTGAGGCTATAGAAAAGTTACTTAATGAACCAGTTGACAAATCTTCCATGAGATTTGGCACATTTGAGGAAGCTAAAACTAGAATATCTATTGGACTACAAGTTGAAAAGATGGGTAGAAAGAAGACTAGAATATTGTTAAGATATTGAAACGAAAGTTTTCTATCACTGATGAAGAACTGGACAAATTAGTTGATGATACCGAGGAACATACCACAGTTGGTGAAGATGGAGAACAAGAGCAAGATGTTGATGCCACCAAGTCAGATGAAGCACAAGTAGAGGTACCTAAGGCCAAAAAGGGCAAAGGCATAAAGACTGAGTCTCCACCGAGAACCAGAACAAGATCAGAGACAACAGATTCACCACCTTTGAAGAAAGGCGTTGCAAAGATTACAAGACCGTCACGAAGTATACATGTCAAACAAGGAAGCCAAAGACTACAGCACCGAGACAAAGAAAGAAGTATGTAAGGAATAAAGATGGTAAGGATGATTCTTATGATAATATTGATCAATTTAAGGTTGTGCAAAACAAAGTACCAAAGATTATTGATGAGATAGCAAAAGCAATCAGGACAACTGGAAGGTTAGGACATCCAAAGATTCATACTTATGCAAATATGACTAACGGGAATCAGGACAAACTGGAAGAAGCTATCATAGGTATGATGATTAATTTTAAAAAGGTCCCTATAGAATTTTCTAAATACATTCCACAAGAATTATATGATAAAGTATCACCCAAATGGACTTATGCACTTAACACAAAGAAAGAGATGAGAGAGGTAGCTCTCACTCTACTTAAGGTTGATCGCACCGTGGAACAGATTGATTACATCATGCAACAGTATGCAAAGCAATTCCCCAACAAAGCAAGAACTCTGAATATACTTCAAGGGAATTTAAAGGAAGTCGATGAAGAGAGCACCATAATTTGGAAAAATCTGCTAAGTCCAACTGAGGAAACAGAGCACATTGCATCTACAGTCAATACCGAGGGACATCGACCTAGCATAGAAACAACTAACGTTGAAGACGCAACTGTTGATAATGTATCGGACGGTATTCCTAAATTGTTGACTAATCTAGGTCATGCAGAGATGACAATAGAAGATATAACTAAAGGTGATCCTGATGACAAAGCAAAAGAAGATGAAATGATAACCGGAGCTACCGAGACCTTAGATGAAACAGATACAACCGAGGTCGCCCGAGCAATGGTACTAGGTAATCTGTCCATTCTGGTACAAGCAATTGATATAGAAAGTGCAGCACAAACAAAGACACCCAAGCAAGTCACAGCTACACATGAAGACAGGGGTGATACAAAAGGTAAAGAAACCGAGCATAGTGGAGCAACAACACAAGGTGATGCACCTAAAGATACCACTGATGCGGCAGAAAAAGGTGAAGGTAACACAGAGACAACGGTAGACACTACTACTACTAACACTAGGTCAGCTACCGAGGCACCTTCTCAAGTCCTCACACCTACCGATCCTCCAAAGAAAGAAACCGAGCAAAAGGCTCAATTATCTCTAACACTATCTCCTACATCAAGTGTACAAGGGAAGAAGAAGAAGAAAGGGAGCAAGGATACAGTAACATTAGATGAAATCATAGACATCCCTGACTATGATCCAAGGACACTTGATCCAGAAACACTTAGAAAATATGCAGAGTTGTGCACTAGAAAAGAAGCTCAAGACAAGCTGAGGCAAGAACACAAAAATGCACAGGTGCTAGAGGCAGCAAAGGAGATTCTACAAGTTGTTCTTGATGTGAACATTAATGAATCTACCCCTATCATTGATCAACTTGCACTGCTCACCGAGGCAATAAACGGTCAAGATATTGATGTCGAGCTGAAGTTAGAAGAGAGAGCAGAAAAGAAGATTCAATACAAGGTTACTAAGAAGATCAGCCAAACAGTGGCAGTAAATAAGGTAACCCTCTCAGAATTTGTAACAAGATTAGAAAATGTTATTACTGAAGCTTAGTGAGAAGTTAAAGAAATTAGATGATGATCTAAAAGATAGTGCAAACAGTCTTTCAACCGAGCAACATGCATTTCAAATGCATTACACCAAGGTTTTACAAATACAGCGGTTGAGACTTGATTTGAAGAAGGAAGAGGATAAGATCAAAGAAGAAGTAACCAAGCTTCAGGCTATGTTACTACTGCATTTAGTACTGATGTAGAAACATGTGACAATGGCAAAGAATTTGATTGCCACCCCGGAACTGTCAGTTACAGAAAGCATATATGATATGCAAGCTCAACTAAACCTAGAGCAGTTAACCCTTAAACACCTAAAGGAGGAAAGGGAGAAGTTAATAGAAAATCTCCAGAAGACCCATCCTCACATTTTTGACAAGTTGTAAGTTATCTCTTTTTGTCATTAATTTCAAAAAAGGGGAAACATATGTATATATTATATGCATACAGAGCATGTACAAAGGGGGAGTCACTATGTATAGTCATTATGTATAGTCATTATGTATAAGTTGTTGTGTATACTACATCTACATATACAAGTTTTTGATACTAATTCCTAAGGGGGAGAATGTTACCCCATATGAGCTTTGAAGGTTGTCATTAGTATTCAAGTATCCAATTTGCCAGTCGGTAATAAAGTCAAAGACAGACTAGTCGGTATGATCACCGAGTCCAGAGTTAACTGAGGGAACTGATCACGCATAGAGTAAACCGAGTGCAATGATCACCGAGCAGACAGACTTACCGAGCACACAGTATACACCGAGATATACAAGAAACACCGAGCACCGAGAGACAATATTTACCGAGTAAACCAGCGGTTATATAAAAGTTTGAATTGGCACATCAATCTAGGTAACAAATTTTTGTCGAGCTGGATAATGGTTTACAATGATCGAGGAGAACATTAATTACGGATGCAAGCATTAATTGTTTATATCTCCTATGTTTAGATGATCAAGGTAAATTTTGTACACGATTTACAATGATCGAGGAGAACATTAATTACAGATCCAAGCATTAATTATTTATATCTCCTATGTTTAGATGATCAAGGTAAATTTTGTACACTGTTGCTCTTAGGTTTTCTAAGATACTCTAAAACCCTAATTAGGTCAAGAGGTTTGATATATGTAAGGTTAAGATGTCATTTTTGTAATGTATGATGATCAAGTAATGATCAAGTAGCCGCCATACTAAGGACATCAGGAGATCAGACAAGGGTTTTAGAACAAGGACTACATTGCAGTATTCGGTTTTTAGAACAGAGGCAAGGCTACCGAGCAATACAGAAGGTATTATCAGTCACATTAAGGTGATAAATTCATTGTACTTAAAGGATTT
This sequence comes from Thuja plicata, assembly GCA_018584345.1. Lineage (NCBI taxonomy): Eukaryota > Viridiplantae > Streptophyta > Pinopsida > Cupressales > Cupressaceae > Thuja > Thuja plicata. Next base: position 2,684,031 of record MU228305.1, read on the forward strand.
GTATTCACAATATTGAGATTGTAATTTGTTCAGATCACACATTTTGTGACACTGACAATTGTAACAATCCTAAAATCTCATAATAGAGTAGACTTAACCGTCTTTGTATAAATCTCTTAACAGAGTGCACACATACTTTGTGTTGCTAAATCCTCACACGAGGGAGATCTTGTTGATCTTATTGTTACTCCTAACAGGATAAGGTCACCAGAAGTGATCAATCTTTGTAAGCTCTAATAGGCTACTTTATTACTGCAGTAGTGAAGCTTTGTGGGTCTCATCCCCACAGCAGTTTTTACCTTCTAACAAGGGTTTTCCGCGTTACCAAAATACTAGTGTCATGTGTACTTTAGTTTTATGTATGTTTTATTGTTTGGATTACATGCATTTACATTTCAGCAATGACATTATATGTTTAGTGAAAGTAATCTACTCAGTCAGTTATAACAGTATTTGATTACAAAGATTTGTTTGAAAAGTTTTTAAGGGTACTGATTCACCTCTCCCCTCTCGGTACACACCTTTCTATTATTCCAACAGAGTTGAATAGACAAGTTCATGAATTGTTGCAGAAGGGTTTGATTAGAGAAAGCTTGAGTCCTTGTGCAGTACCTACAGTGATCGCACCTAAGAAGAGTGGAGAATGGTGAATGTGTACTAATTCAAGAGCTATAAACAAGATCAAATTGAAATATTGATTTCCATTGCCTAGGATGGATGACATCATGGATTGTTTGAGTGGAACAAAATACTTTACCAAGATTGATTTGAAGAGTGGTTATCATCATATTAAAATCAGAGAAGGCGATGAATGGAAGACTGCTTTCAAGACAAAAGAGGGTTTGTATGAATGGTCGGTTATGCCCTTTGGTTTGACTAATGCGCCTAGTACTTTTATGAAGTTGATTTACTAGTTGACATGGACATATCTCCTATATTCAATATGGTTGATTTGTATGAGTATCATGATTCAGATGATGATGAATTCGTCTCTCTCTCTCTCTCTCTCTCTCTCTCTCTCTCTCTCTCTCTCTCTCTCTCTCTGTGTGTGTGTGTGTTTTGACACGTTTATGAGTTCATAATGTTTATCATACAAACAATTTAGTTGGTCATTTAAAATGAACATTGTATTTGGTTAAGATTATTTCAGAGGTTGGCCTAGTCACTTCTATGGGTAGTTGTGTTTTCTTCACCAGCTTAGCATTAAATTGCACTTGTTGGATTAATTTGAGCTCTTGTGGCAACTCGAGGAGCATTGAGTTTTGTATTAGTTGTGTAGTTGGGTGTATTTGAACCCTTGAAATTGAGTTACACTTTCGCTTGTGCTAGATGATTGTCAAACTTTATCTTCTTCTTGAGCACAATGCTCTTGTAAGTCATCCATGTTTAATGTTAAATGTTCAAAAACAATATGAAGTTAAGTGTGTGTTTTGCAGTTCCTTGGCAAGGCATTACAGTTCCATTTATGAATTTCATGGATAGTAATAAAAATTGATCTAAGTTAATTATTGGAAAAAATAAAAAATTATTTTATCATTGTTATTGTATGAATTACTATGTAAAAATTTTGCATGTGACAAAGAGATAAAGTTAACAATAGATTATTTAATTTGTTCTGATTAAGTAAAAACAGGATTTGAAAGGTCCTGAAACCTTGTACAATAGCAGAAAAAGATAGGTCAAAGAAAGACCAAAAAACAATTGTGGAGCTCCACCAAACAAGTCAAAGGAACTAACCATAGTTCCAATCAAAAAGAAAAAGGCCCAACCACCCAAAAAAACAAGGCAATTGAGATTTTTTATTTAATTTGTTAAATAGTGAACACTTAGTGAGATTAAAGAACTTATTGTCTTAAGGCATAGATAAGATAAGATAAGATAAGATAAATTTATTAATGTCCAACGGAAGACCAACAAAGATAGTTATTGTTGGACACGTATTATGGACAAAGGATAAAGGAGTAGGGCATGTACCACTATACAATTTTTAAAGATAATTATTGTTGGACACGTATTATGGACAAATGATAAAGAAGGAAGATATATGGAAGATCTATTGTTGAGGATTACCATTCTTTTGAGTTGTCAAGAAAACTCTCATATTTTTGTTATAGAATTTTTTGGCTTTTTAGTATTATTTTATTAAAGCGTAACAAAAAATATATATTGTGAAAAGATGAGTTACTTTCTAAAAGGTTTCAAATGGCAGTAATGTGGAGAATTTATATTTGTTCAAGTCTTAATACTTTGAATATGTTAGAATATAAATAATATTATAATCCATTAATGTATTCCTTATTCATTATTGATGATACAATCAAGGATAGGGGACCCAATGAAGCATAGTATTATCATTTCAACTTGACCAAACAATTTCATCTCTAGTAAACTAAACACATTAGATAAACACTCTTTCTAATCATCTATTGAAATATACTTCCATAGTTTAAACAAAATCTAACTTCAACCTACAAAAAATATTTAGAATTTATCTTGACATCAAACTCCAACAAGATGATTTTAGATTTATTTTTATGGAAATTCAAAGACATGTATTTTTTACTTATATTATCCTAATAATCACCAAAACATGTCAATTTACTAATATAAAATAAATAAATAAATCTAGAACCTCTTATTTTGATCTTATTTGTATTTGAACCAAAACAATGCCACCAACACATAGGAACAACTTGTTTTATTAATCTTCATACATATTTTCATAAAATTTCATGATGTGTTGATAGATTATCACCTTAAAATAGTTTACAAACTCTACCACACACCTAAGATTGAAATTAGAAACAACTATTACACGACAATAGAAAAACTATCCCACTACCTACATCCAACAACCCCATTAAACATAGTCTCAATCCTTGAGATTGCAACTTACAAAATTGAGTCTTCCACATCTTTTCCCACTCATAGAACATAATAAAAATTATTTGATTCAACCAATATACTAAACCAAAATTCAAGCTAAATAATCTTCAATATTCCCCTCTTTGAGTTCTCAAAGTTTGCAAAAAATAAAGATTTTCTCTTATATCTTCATCATGTAAGATAATAAAATGCAAGGCTAACTTTTATCAAGCATAAAAGGCTAGCTATATACTATTTTCCAAGGCATAATCACAAACCAACCAAAAATACCAAGTCCAAAATGTGATCCCCTCAATCACAATACCATTTCACAAGTCAAATATAGAATCTTTATGTATGTAACTCCTATCATCTAAATATAGTAACTCCTACCATCTAAATATAGCAACTCCTACCCTTCACACATGTCGAAGATGCTCACGCTATATTATATCCAACTCATACTGACCAAAATATGGTACTCCAATGTGAATAATAATTAACGACAAATCATAGATGTCTTTTAAATGTAACTTCTTGCCTATGAAACACCATGTATGCTCTTATATCTCATAGATGTTATCATATGTAAACTAATTATTGAAGATGAATCATATCTATTATATATTTTATTAGATGCTCTTATATATACTATCATGGCTTATTGTAGACTATCACATATATGATCTTATAGGTTATCATAACCTTTTATGGGTCGTCATAGATTCTCTTATAGCTTATCATCAGTATACCCCTTGAAGATGCTATCATAAAAAGTCAAACCTACACACAAGTTTGTTGATATTTGCAACATGGGGACACTTGAAAGATCAAATAGCAAATGAGAACACCTTCCACACATCAAAATTGCATAGAATATTTCCTATACTCCTCAAAATAAAAATAAGAAAAGTATAAACTGAATAGAAAACGATATCCCAAGTATGATCCTTCATCAATAAAGAATACTCATTTTCCATAGCCCTATCCCACTTAGAAATACCTTCCACATATAAAAAAATATTGAGGACCATCTAAATGGGATGAATCGGAAGAGGAACCCTAGATGTCTATGAACAAGTATGATAGGAATCAAAAGGATCACTTACACAATCTCCAACTACATCAACAATATTGTGGGCACAAGAAGGAACTACAATATGTGGAGGTAATGTTGGAGTTAACATGTTTTCCTCCTCATCACAAAGAGGAAAATAATTGTCAAGAGATAAAGATGAAGTAGAAGGAAGAGGTGGAGAAACTAGTGATGAAACTAAACATCTCACCAGAATAATACCTCTCCAGAAATAGGATCAAACAACATGTAATGTCCCCAAATTATGAGTATCCAAATTTTCCCTAGATTATAATTGTTTTTATTAAAACAAGTAGGGTTTAGAGATACCTTTCACTATTATTGAGGCCCTCCAACATAGTTAGGGATTATTTATAACCATAATTCATATTTAGATTTCTTTAATTAGGAATAAACATGTATGAGGAATGTAGGTCAAATCAATAGATTGCTAGAATTAATTTTAAGATGACTCAACCATAGAAGTGACAAGGTAGGATGACTTGATGAGGTGCCCCAGAGACCCCTACCCTAGGCCCAAGAGCGGACATACCATCCCTCTTGGCCTCATGTGGCCCATGACATTAATATGAGGTGTACATAGTGTGGTGTCCTATCATTGTTTTCCTCCATCTTGTCACTCCTATATATCTTCAAATGATTAAACATCCTTATGCATTCATTTGCCATGATAGAGGTCATGAGGAGTATTCACAACAGGGTGCCCAAAAAGTCCATCCAAAGGCAGTTCCATTTATATCTTTGGTGAGGTCACACCTCTTCACTATGTCTACCGTTTTTAATGGTCACGCCCTTTCACAATCACTACCTTTTGAAAGAATCACAACCCTTCATCTTTTAAAAGAGTCACTTCCTATTTTTTCTTCCATTTCCTTCCTTCTTCCCTTAATCCTCAATTCTCATGCTCCCTCTTCTTCCCTTCATTCTCTCATTTGCAAAGTTGCAAATGTAAGTCTAATATAAACTCTTGCTCCCCTCAAATGCACTCTACAACTTCTTAATATATCTTTTGAAGAGTGGTTCCACTTTTTAATTGCTTCAAGATGTTCCATTTGGGCGCTGGAATTAGACTGGAATTGGCATTATCTAATTCCAGATAATGCCAAATTCCATGTTTGGGTCCATGAATAAAAAAGGAATTGGAATTACGAAATTCCAATTTTGCCCCAAAATGGGCATATCAATCTTCCACCTAAATAGGTAGAATTGGAATTACGAATTCCAATTCCAATTTTTACAAAAGCAAATTTAATATCTCATTGGATCTATGACATGATAGGTGTGTAAATGTGTGTATGTGTGTATATGTGTGTATGTGTGTATGTGTATATATACACAAATGTGTGTATATACACGTGTGTATATGTGTATACATATGTGTATATACACATATGTGTGTGTATATACACATATATGTATGTGTATATATACATATATATACACATACATGTGTGTGTATCTGTGTAAACACGTGTATATATACACACATGTATATATACATATATGTGTGTATATGCATGTATATATACATGTGTGTATAGACATGAGTGTATATATGCACACACACGTGTGTATGCATATATACACATATGTGTGTAAATATATATATACACACAAATATGTGTGTAGACACAAATGTGTGTATGTATGTGTATATACACACAGGTGTGTATATATACACACGTGTATGTATATACACGCATATGTGTGTGTACGTGTATGTGTATGTGTGTGTGTGTGTGTGTATATATACACACACAAATGTGTGTGTAGACACACATGTGTATGTCTGCATATACACACATGTATATATACATGTATACATACACATGTGTATATATACACACGTACACACCATATTCAAAAAAATTAAGAAATAAACAATTAAAATTATTCATGCATCTTCTCAGTCATCTTCCAGGTGAACCAAATGGGTCCAACCCATATTCCAGAAATCATTTCCAGGATATTTATCTTCCAGAATTGTAGCATCTTCCAAAATTAACCATATCCAGCATTTGGTATTCCAACACCCAAACGGGCCCTAATCTTAATTGTTGCTCTTTATTTCTAATTCAGGTTTATTTTTAAATTCTTCTCTTATTCCATATTTCATTTTCCAATTTTGCTTCATCCATGTCCCCTTACAAATGAAATCTTCTCCCTTTTATATCTTATGTTGAGGGAGTCAACTCTTCACTACATGTCCCCTTACAAATGAAATCTTCTCCCTTTTATATCTTATGTTGAGGGAGTCAACTCTTCACTACATGCCCCTTGACCTTTCATTAAACTTAACTAACTTGTAATTATAATTTTTTACTATTATTATTATTTGTATATTTTAATTTTCTTAATTATTATTTATTATTAAATCCTATTTCAAAAAAAAGGATATTACACATGTACACCTTAATTTCATCACAATAGCCATTAAAAATGATTGGTTGGATTTTCCTCTCCAAGGATTTTTGTTGAGCATTTAGAATAAATGCCCAAGCCTCACTATCAAAAACTTTGAATCAATCTTGGCATGGCACCAAGCCTCCTTAGGAGTCAAAAGTTGTAATGCCTTATGGGTCATGTAATCTATAACGTAATTCGCACAATTTACAACCTCATCCCAAAAGGAAAAATCCATATATCTAGATTGAATCATGCAACTAGCCATCTCTCGTAGTGTGTTCTTTCTCTCAACACCACCAATCTGTTGAGAGGTATATGGAACTACAAGATTATGTTGAATGCCATGCCCAATGCAAAAATCCTTGAAAACTTCATTAACATGATCCCCCATTATCTTTGGACATCTTCCTAATAGAAAGACCATATTGCTTCTCCATGAATGTCTTGAAGATCCAAAGAGAATCGAAGACATCACTCTTATACTAAGAAAGCTCACCAATGTATGTGGTGAGAAGCACTCAAAACTGAAAGGAAAAATAACTTCAAGAATTAGAAATAACCAATCAAGAGCATTTGTTTGAAAGTAAATGTTACCATTTAGGAAGCTAAATGAAGAGCATGCACACCAAGATCTAAGGAGATATTTGAAAGGGGGGGGAAACAAAGAGAAACCCCCAATATAATGTAGATGGAAAAAGCCTAGAGAAAGTATTTTGTGTGTGTGTGTGTGTGTGTGTGTGTGTGTGTGTGTGAGAGAGAGAGAGAGAGAGAGAGAGAGAGAGAGACTTCAAATATATAGAGGTGGCAGAGAGGAGTTCCAAAGTAACTCCCAAGTCTAAGGATGTCATCTAACATCCTATCTATGTGCAATGTGTCTAAGGATGAAATCTAATATTCTATATATTTGGAATAAAGAAAATGATTTGTGAGAATTCAAAAAGGACAAATGACTTGTAGTGATTCCTTAGGAGTATTTCTACAAGAGACAAAAGGAGGAAATTAACGTTACCAAGTGAAGATTAATTCCTAACAGAAATAAGCATCCAAGTAGTTGTTGAAAAGGCCCATGTAGAAATAGCATGGCCTTTGCCTCTGTGGGAGTAAGAGGACTTAGAAGTAAAAATAGTGTTGTTGCATGGACTCCTCTAGTGCCTCTCTCTTCCAACACCTAGTAATCGTATGTCCCTCCTTGCCACAAAATAAAAGCAAGTTTCACTTGATTTCTTCTTCTTGATCTTGGAGAAAGACTCACCAGACTTAGAGGAATTAGGAGGATTAGTAGTAGTTGAGGATTTATGCTCTGACTTGGAATTATTGTAATGATTAGGAGTAGTTGAGGATTTATGTTCTTCTAATTATACTTGGAGAAACTCTCGCTAACTAAAGAAGAATCTCTCTTAGGCTTTTGTTTCTTGTTAGATTATTGTGCAACCAAATCTTGGGTTTCGAAAGTGGTAAATAAATCAAAGAAGGTCAACTTGGCTTATTTCCATGTCAAGTATTCACAAAACACCTCCAAAGAAGGAAAAGTGTCATAAGCACCCAAACCATCCACAATGGAGTACAATATAGAATTGAAGAATTGGAAAGGCCCACAAAACTTAGACAAAATCAAGAAATTGGATTCTTTGGCATTCTTATTCTTTCCACAACCTATAAAAGTGATTTGAGAATCTTGAATTTCATCATATAATCCTTAATGGAGAAGGAATCGGGTACCACAGAAGTAAAACCTATCTCAAGATAAATTGCACTGAACTCATTAAGAGGACCAAAAATATCCTTAAATGTGTCCCACATATCCCTAGGAGTATTGAGAAAATCAAGGTGAAATAGGCAATGTGTCTCTTCAAGTATTACGTCATTTATTACATTTAATGTTTATCTAATAATATTAGGTGCCCAATTTGGAGGAATGCATTGGAGCTAAAATCAATGTCCTTTCAGCTTCTATGGAGGTAATCTAGGATTGTGATTGTTGAAAAAGAAGAGCCTTCTTTAGATCACTCTATTAGTGGTTTTGGAGCTCTTACCATTCTATAAGTTCAAACTCTTTTAGTTGTATAATGTATTTTTACCATTCTTAATTTAAAAAAATTTAGTTAAAGATTTTAATATGGATTTTATATTTGAAGTAAGGTATCTACTCTTTCTCTATACAGAAACTAAAAAGCCTCTATTTTTCAATTTCTCTATTCTGAAAATTTGCTCAAAAATTTGACTCCTAAGCCGATAATTAAATTATAGTCTATTCTTAGAAATGAGGTACCTACCCCACAGATCTTAAAATAATTCTTTAAATTAGATCTCCAAATCTTAAAAAGTGAAATTCCTTGTCATACCTCGATTAAAAATTTGGTTAAAACTTCCACTTCAGAAATATTGTTTTTGAAACATATATTTACAAATATTCTTTTCTAAATTCTCTTTTCGAATAGTTCTGAAGTTGGACAACGCAATAGACTTACTGACGAATGTACATAACCCTTCAAAATTTTCTTTTAAGGCGATTACATCTGTCGGTTCATCTCTGTCGTGATATTTTGATCATGATACGCATATGGAATCCCACAGGTTTCAAGGAAGATTATTGAATTTAGATATAAGAGAAACAGATAGTTTATATGAAAAGGAAGAGGATAGAATTTAGATGTAGGCTTAAATAAGATGATATAATCAATATAAAGTCGGTGTGAAGAAAACATCAGTCACTGAGAATTATGGAAGCCAAACCTATTTCTAAAGCTTCCACGCAAAACTTAGAATCACAGACAATAAAGTATTTTTAAGTCTACATCTATTATGTTCTGATAGTGATTACTGAACAATATGAAAGCAAGACAGCTTAAAAACAACAATCCTTGAACTGTGCAGCTACAAATGCAATGTTGCCATAACCATATATATTACATGCTCAAAATCTTGAAAAATAACAGGAATTCGCAGGCATCAAGGGCATAATGATAAAATCAATTATATTGTCGAAAAAAGAGTACAATGTCTTTTTAAGACATACCAGTTTACTAAAAATAGCAATCACCACAATATCGGTTCTTGCATTCAACTGTTAGTATTAAAAATTGCAGTGGAAAGCCCGACAAACATGCCACAGATTACTGGTGGGATAGTGTGTCGGTAGACAAAATGATGGAAGCTTCAGGACACCACTGCTGTTGCAGTATTTGGCTCAAAAGGAAACAAATCACATGTAGATCAAAACCACAGTTTAAACGTTTCTAAGCATGACAACAAATAATCCTAGTGTTAGAGGTATTAGCATTAATATTATACAAGTATCTTTATCTAGTTTAAAATAACCAATAGTTAATTTATCAGCCATGGGCTGGTGTCGGCCTTCCGACGCCTCATTTCTTGGAAATAAGTTTGCAGCATCAAGTAATGCAGCACCCAACGTCCAAGTGAGGCTGCCAGATCCAATAGTTATTTGGGTATCTCTTAAATGCAAGCCATCCCTGAGAAGTGCTACTATGTATGGTGCACGAAAACAGTACTGTTCAACAAATGGCTGTCGAACTGCACTTCTCGAAGCTTCTTGCCATGTTTTTAAACAGTAATGTTGACCTTTCTCTAAGATTTCTTCATAGGTAGCAGTAGAAGTTAGATTGAAAAATCTGTAGACAAAAAAGAAACCTGACAGTAAAAAGAATCTCCCACGAGGTTGTGGCTGATGCTTGTCAAGAGCACAAGGATAATGATCACAATCCATAGCTATAGCTGAATCTGACCATAAAGAGGCATTAACAGTGGATTTAGCAAGCGTTTCGCATTCCACCCAGTTGGGATCACCCACCAATTCAATCTCTGGTGCAAAGAACTCTTTCCCTGTGCTTCTTCTACCATTCTGGGGACTTCCATCCGGATGTAGAGGATAGCATTTAGAACAGTAAAATGATTGCCTATAGCCAGCATGCAAACAAGGATGTCTGAGCTGCAACTGATGGTTAGCAGAATAAAGTTCTGTGCTATTCTTCTCTAAAAATTTCCTATATAAGAGTATGACCGACTTCTCAAATGCATCATTCAGACCATAACCTGGAATAGAGTACGCATAAAGTTGGCGCTCCCTTGAACCAATATTAAGCTTCATTGCATATTCGCCTTGGTTCTCCTTCCCAGATTCAAAAGTGACTTCTAAGGAGGAACCTCCCAAGTCAATTGCACCAAAAGTTGCCTGACTGGGGACATTATGCAATTTATTCATCTCATAATTCAGAGCTACCCAACCATAATAAGCCTCTTCTACCCCACTAATTACCCTTGTCCAGCTCCTCTGACACGTGAAGGGGGATGCAAATATTATTGTCCATAAATTATCCAAAATCCAGTTTACATCAGAAACTGGAAGCCTGCGGAGCCCAGCTGTAGCTAGAAGGAAAACATGAGTACTTCTGTGTGCATAAGGGGGTACTACTTGTTGTGCCCAGTGTAGAAGAGGCTCTATAGAAGCTCTCAAACCAGATTCATTCTGTAGATATTTATCAAGCCCAGGTACAGTTTGCATCATAGGATATTCATTTAGCTGGCCAGAATTCTCACCAAGTTCTTCAGATCTTGAATGTACCAGCATTGGAAGACTACCTTGAGCCTTCCCCTTATCATGTGACCACTCATACACATGAACTCGAGTGCCAGTGCTTCCACAGTCAAAAATTACTGAGAAGTGTGACAATTCTAGAGTCGAAAAGTTTCTTTTCCATCCAGATCTTAAATAAACAATACATAAAAATAGTAACAGAAGTAAGAACCCTGAACCCAATTTTATCCATCTTCCAGATGGAAATACAGTTGAAAAGGAAGCCTTTTCTTTGAAAACTTTTTTCCTATCTGGATTCACATATGAAGGTTTTGATTGAAAGAAATTTGATTCAGTTACTAATGTTAAATCAATTTCGCCAGTATTGTTTGTAGACGATTTTGCAAGTCTTGGGGAAATAAACCATGATGCAGGCCAACCGAATTTCCATACCCTGCCCATGCAGAATCAACCAGGAATTCTGAAAGTGCTGACAGAGAAGATAAAGTTGAAAATCTTGAAAATGGTGAGGATGCTGATATATGTTGGGAAATTAGATCATGTATCGCTACCAATTTCTCAAGCTTGTCCCAGAATTTCTTTTCACTTTTTGACATATCTTTCCAAGACAAAACAATAATTTAATAACTCTTGAACACGATATAAATCTTGTATTAGTGTATCAAAACTATGCACCAGATTATATCACGATCAGCCTTCTACATGAAAAGTCTGACCCTTCAACAAACAACTTGAATCCCAATAGTCCCTGCCATAAGCAAACAAACACAGTTTATGTATATGTCCACAATTAAGCTTCTTTTTGAGATATTAAAGTTATTCCTTGGTGCATTCAGAGCAAGGAAGCATCCATAGTCTTGAAAATCTTATACATGGTCATTGATGATCATTCTCAAGAAAATACTAACATGGGATCAACCATGGATCCATATAAATGCCTTAAACAATAACACTAACCCCAGATCCCTCCCCAGGGTGCATCTAAGACTACAAAACTTGGGCATTAATCGATGTTGCTCAATAGAAGATGAGACTATTTGTTATATAGAAGCAAAAAACACTAAACATTGCAACAGAAAAGCTTGGCATATGATGGTTATTAAGTTAGTAGGCTTGGTTTCAGGATCAAGTGTAGATATGTTGATATGATACAAAAAATGTAGTTGGCCATGTTTGAGTATATATATATAACACCACACAAGTTTAAATGAACCCCCACAACCACATACATATATGGAAAGAATTATTTGGATAGAATTTAAGGTTCAAGGCAAAGTGTTCAGATTGACTATCGAACCTATGAAAAGAAAAATGAAAACAAAACCTGCCCATATGCAAAACAAACCAAACCCAACCTCAAACCCAGAGGTTTTCCCCAGCAAATGAGTAACATATTATGGTTATTAAGTCCTCACCGACTGTTCACGCTGGCAACATAATTCTTTTTGCTGAAATTAAATCCCTGCTATCCTGGAGATGTCTCAAGGAGATATCCAACTGATAACAATGCATTTATACTCTTCAATAGTCTTACAAGACTCAGACTCGAGAAGCTGATTTTTTATTCAAACTCAGGCTTGGTGCTCAAACTTGGCAAATTGAAAAACCCAAGAAATTCAGAGAATTTTAAGGATTTAAAACTTGTTTCATGCACCCTTTAGTAAATAAACCCTAAAGACACAATAAACTTATCAAATAAAAGCTACTTTGATCACATGCACAAGTATTTAGATTACACAAGTATAAACACAAATTTTAGCTGAAGGAAATAACACATTGGATATAGAAATATTGTCAAATATATACAAAACTCATGGAATATGAAATGCATGGCATTAAAACGAATATCAAAACTAAACATATAAGTCATGTTGGAGTTTAAGATTAATCTTAGATGATGATGTAGCCATGATATTTGCTTGTGTCTCACTGACTAGTATGTATATTCAAGTGAGGAATTCATTATTAAAGTTTTCTTAAGCCTTCAAAACTGCATGTTTTGTTGTCACACTCATTAACAAAGAGGACACTAAAGTACAAAGATAAATGGTTATGTTCTAGCTTGACCTTAGCTAGGGAAATAATAGATGGGACTGCTTTGAGTTGTCTGTGCAGGGCATGATTGAAATTTTTTGGCATTATGAAAATGGCATTTCTTGCCAACTGTGACTTGACTTGTATTCAGCAGTACAATGACTGAAACAAGATATTTCTTGATTGTGGCTTTGACTGTTTAAATGCAGACTTGCAACAAGGGATGTAGATTTTATAATCATGATTCATCTTTGGCCTATTGCTTGCTTAGCCGTTTTGAGGATAGCGGCATGTTACCCTACCATTCCCCTCTATCTGGAATTTTTTTGAAATGCCCAAAAAATGCATCCCCAATTTTGGGAATGTCAAAAAAATAAAAGGGGATGCTTGGCCATCCTCAGGACAGGGAGGATGTCCCAGACATCCCCTAACCATCTTGAGTACTGCCAGGCATCCCCCACAACATCCAAAGGCAATCGACTCATTTTAATAAAAAAACATTAAATTTTTTAACACCCTAAACTAGCAAAAAAAAATTATTCCATCTGCATTTTGCTCTGCTTGCTATGCCTGACTGTTGGCACTATTGATTTACTAGTTCAAGAAGGGGGGTTAGAGGGGTGAGACTAAGACGCCTCTCCATTACATTTTCCAAAGCTTTAAGCCTAAATGGCAGTTGCAAATTTGAAGCCTGAGTTTGACAGTGGTGTCAAGGTATGTTATTTCCTCTTTTTTAAAGTTATTTTAGCTTGTTAGAAAGAGGTTGTAAGTTGTAACTAGTTCTGACTCAAAGCTTTAAAAAATGTTTTGGTTTCAGATCACAAAGAAACACCACAAAATGAGCCCAACAGCAGTGCCAATTATGACTTTAAGCCTAAATGACAGCTGCAAATTTGAAGCCTGAGTTGAACAGTAGTGTTAAGGTATGCCATTTCCCCTTTTTAGCCGATAGGCTATTATAGGCATTTTGCTGTGCTTGCTATGCCTGACTGTTGGCACTATCGATTTACTAGTTCAAGAAGGGGGGTTAGAGCGGTGAGACTAAGACGCCTCTCCATTACATTTTCCAAAGCTTTAAGCCTAAATGGCAGTTGCAAATTTGAAGCCTGAGTTTGACAGTAGTGTCAAGGTATGCTATTTCCTCTTTTTTGAAGTTCTTTTAGCTTGTTAGAAAGAGGTTGTAAGTTGTAACTAGTTCTTACTTAAAGCTTTAAAAAATGTTTTGGTTTCAGATCACAAAGAAACACCACAAAATGAGCCCAACAGCAGTGCCAATTATGACTTTAAGCCTAAATGACAGCTGCAAATTTGAAGCCTGAGTTCAACAGTAGTGTCAAGGTATGCCATTTCCCCTTTTTAGCTGATAGGCTATTATGAGTGAGAAATCACTGGAAAAACATCATGTCTGACATCTGAAAAGAACAACGGATCAAAATCTTATACCGAAAATGTTGTCATTGCCAAAAAAAGATGCAGGTGGGGGAAAAGGTCCGATTGCGGGCTGACTTTTCCTTTCACGTCCCCGCAAAAGTGGAATGAGTGCATTGGAAGCAGCCTCCACAGAAATATGAACATATGTGATGTGGTCCCATCATAGCGTGGCGTAGAAGGCAAGTTTTGGCAGGCTTTTTACAACACTACAACAAGACACTGGAAGAATGTCTACAGAATGTTAAGTCCTGTTTTGTTCGTCTATAAGAGAAACCCCAAGGTAGAGACCACCGTAATATGGATGTCGTGTTTTTGGTTTTAGAATATTTTATGGTCTCATATTTCTTGATTGTAATTTAACAACCATTCTCTCAAAATTTAGAATTTTCGTTCTTTTTATTTCTTAAATTACCCTTGCTGGTGAGTGGTATGTTTCGAATTGGATGTTGGGTCTAAGTGGTATCTTTTCTGCAATTGGCGCTTTGCTTTGTTAGATGCAGTAAGGCCAAAGTAACGAGAATCGAAATCCGATCGGGATCGGCAAGGTCGAATCGAATCAGCTACGAATCAGCAAATTTAAAAAACCCTTGAAATTTAGAGATTTAAACAATTTAAAATTTATTTCATGCACCCTTTATTGAATATAACTTAAACACACTATAACATCATCAAATAGAAGCTAACATACATAAACAAGGAACATAAATGATAAATATTAAATCCATCACATACATTACACGTAAAATGTAAATTGTAGCTGAAGTAAATAGAAATCATAGGATCATAATGAGTCAAATCATAGAATGTATGCAAGATGAATATCCATAAGACATCAAATCATAAATGTATGTAAGATGAAATTCCATGAAACATATGTCTATCAATATCTGTAAACAAAATGAAAAAACAAGGCTCTAGCTCAAGCCTCATCATCATCCTCAAGCTCAGCCTCAGCCTCAGCGTCTGAGTATCTGATTTTTTGCGATTCATGCAGGCAATTTTGGTGTTTTTTGGATGAATCGCTGAATGAAATCGCCGATCTGCAACGATTCAAAAAAAATCGGGAAGCCCAAATCGAATCGCCAAACCGGCGATTCACACGATTTCTGAGCGATTCTCGTTACTCTGAGTAGGGCGCACCCTAAGAGTTTTGTATTGCAAATTTGCAAACGGAGCTCCACAATGAAACCATGATCTTGTAATACTTGAGTCTCATTTTTCTAAGAAGGATGTGTGACTTACAAGAAATTTTTGAGGACGACTCTGACACTACCAAGGTGTTGTGCATGTGAGGCAAGGTTGCGTTGAGATGAAGACGTTTCTTCTCACTCCCCTACTTTCCTGTAATTTCATGTTTACAAAGGCAGCGGAGCTGCGAATTGTGTTTTCCCATCACCTGCTTTTCCAGACCGACAACTTAGGAACCCTAAAAAGGAGATCCAACTCGCTGAGAGCAATTGGTCCTCAACAACAATGTGTGGAGAAAAGAAACCACGACAGCCTTCACTAGGGAAATGTCGGAAATGTTGTTCACCGGGCCTCCGTTTTGTGTGGAGGGGGAAGCAGTGGGGGAGCCCAAGGTGCGACTATTGGACGAAACATGGGCGCCGCCAAAGGGAACAGTACATGTCCGCGTTTGTCTTTGCTCTATCACATTTTATTATATTGGTTCAAATTTTATTTCAATTCTGGGAGGTGTGTTTTTCCTTTTGTATTTGTCAGGAATAAAGTTCACCATTTTTTTTAGGGTTTTTTTGTTCTTTCTCCATGAATTGACTGTTATTTCTTCTGAGATCATCTCCACGTTTTTATTGATTCGGAAGTTAGATTCTGAGATAATTGTATGCAATGCTGCATCTACGGTTTATTGCAGAAGGCTCAGACAGAATTGTCCAGATCAATCGAACATAAATAAGATGTGCCCTTATATAAATTTGAAAGATTTAAAAGAAAAGTGACGATCGGCCATTGAAATTTATGCAGACTGAATTACTTGTTTATTGTATATAGACAAAAAAAAAACGATTTAATAAAAACTAAGAGCATTTAATTTGATTATTTGTACTATTTAGATATATTAAAAATTAAAAAATATTATTATTTTTTATTATAAGATTAGTTAATACTATTGTAAGATTAGTTAAGCTCTATCAAAAAGATTTAATATTATAAGATAGGATAAAGTTTGGGGTGAGAGTTACAATTGAATTAGAATTAGGGTTTAGTTAAGATTGGAGTTGGTGTTCTTAAGTTTTAATTAAGGTTTTAAGGGTTGGTTTAAATCAAGGTTAGTATTAGGGATCAATTAGGGTTAGGATAAGTGTTAAAATTCAAGTATAATATTGTCATTCCATGATAAACCGTGGGGTGAGGGTTACAATTGAATTAGAATTAGGGTTAGTGTTAGGGTTAAGATTGGAGTTGGTGTTATTAAGTTTTAAATTAAGATTATAGGTAGTAAATAGAGATTTATTTTAATATTTATGCATAAAATGAAGATTGGGCATCTTGATAAAGATCTTAGAGAATTTCAGAGTTTAAAGACATCTTCCCTTAAGTCTGGATTTGAATTAGATATTGTTTAACGAAGGTAACTTGAAAGTTGAAACATTATTTTATATAATAGAGATTTCGTATAAAATAAAGATTTGAAAATGTGTTTGACAAGGTGAAATAACTAGCCAACGCTAATGTAGTGTGATTCTATGATAAAAGAAAGAGTGATTTTAAGAAATTCACAATTAGATCTTCAAATAAGTTACGAATGGTTATAATTTATTTACAATTTATTTATTTTTAAATAGAATAAGAAAAGAACACTTAGTGTTTAGACATATTATATTTGATGGTTTGTTTATTTGTTTTGAATCAAGTTAATTAATTTTTTGTGATATAATTAATAACAAGTGAAATAACTAAAGAATGCTAACGTAGTGTGCTTACATGACAAAAGCAAGAGTGATTATACGAGTTTCACTATTAGATAAGAATTTTTTGGAGTGAGTTATAAATATAATATAAGTTAGGAATGATTATAATTTATTTATTTTAGAATATTTATTTATAATTTATTTATTTTTTAAATTGATTGAGATGGGTGTAAGGAAAGAGTACAAACTGTTTAGACACATTATTTTTTAAGATTTGATTTATTTGTTTGGAATCAAGTTAATTAAGTAAGATTTTATGATATAATTAACAAGAGGTAAAATAACTAAAGAATGCTAATGTAGCGCAATTCTATGACAAAAGCAAGAGTGATAATAAGAGTTTCAAAATTAGATAAGATTTTTTTGGAGTGGATTATAGATACTTAAAATAAGTTAGGAATGATTATAATTAATTAATTTAAGAATATTTATTTAAAATTAATTGATAGCCTATTATAGGTTGAAAAACGCTGGATTTATGTCATGTCAAATGCCTTAATAAATTAAAACTTGTTGATAATCAAAAAAATCTATTGTTTTCCCTCCACGCAAGTCATACTCTACCATCATTATAATTTTAGGGCAGATGTAGCTAGGAAATTTTAGAGAATTGTGCATACCCCTTGGACAAAGTAGCTCACCACTCTCTATACAAACCATGATTGGAGGCAATGATAGTTTGAATGGTGCTCAAACAATTTCAATGGAGCTTCATAGGGAGAAAGAGTACATGGAGGTGCACACAGAGGTGATGACTTCTTCTCCTTATGCACAAAACATGTTTTGTTATAGGAGCACCAACTCCATAAAAACTCGTTTTCATTGTGAGAAATTATTTTTGCAATCACCACGACTTGTAGATTGCAATGTTTTGTAGCTCCATAGTTGTCGAAGCAAATTTGTAGCTGGAGAGCCATGAATATTATGAATTGAGTCGAGAGATCCAAAGTTTGAACCCCGGGGACTTGAGGCACATATATGTTTTTTTCTCTTTTTGTTAAGTTTTGGAGAGTTAGATTTGAAGCGAGCTTCTCATATATTTTCTTTGTTCTTTTTTTTTAACTATTCTGCTATGGGAGCAATAGAGCTGAGAATAAATGTCAATAAATCTTTAGAATGGAGACTTTAATTTAAACCAATCCTTAACTCTAACACCTTAATTTAAAACTTAGGAACGCCAACTCCAATCTTAACTGAACCCTAATACTACCCTAATTCTAATTCAATTGTAACTCTCACCTCCCCTTAATTCATCAAATCAGTTCCATGTGCTTAAATCCATGAAGAACATGATGTGAATAGAAAGTTAGGGTTTTGGAACAAGGCAAGCGAAATATAGTGATGCGGGTTTTGGGGGCTCCCACCTTTCATCAACCAGTCATGTTTCCCAAATGCTGAATGCATGATGGTGGAAAAATAAATGTTCATTATAGATGTGAGATAAATTATTGTAGGAGAGGAAATAATCGTGTGTATTATCTCAGGAGTGAATCTTTTACTTCGATTTCCAAACCTATGTTTTACAGAGGTGAAATTTACATTAATCTATCATTATGAGATTTTATCTCATTATTGTATGCATTCATAAGATAATAACTTGAATGTGGCTTTGATGGGATACAAGAATAGTGCAATTATTTTACTTGATATAACCAAGGAAATCTGTCAAAATATGTAAAGTACCTTAATGGGTTTATGGTTTGTTGTTGAAGTTGAGACAAAATGTACTATCATGTGTCACATTAAGTAAAAGAATGAGAAACATACTAATTTATTATTGCTTAATAAGATGAGAGATTATTAGGATCAAACGTTTCTTTCTATAGATTGCATTGACTTTTGTTGATGTTTTGTAGCTTATGTCGGATAAATCCTATGAGACTATTGAAAATATATGTGTGTGTGTGTGTGTGAGAGAGAGAGAGAGAGGGAGAGATAATATATATAGATATATATCTAAAATAGTATTAGGAGAAATTAATATAATAATGATTTAGAGATATTACATGTGTGTGTGTGTGTGTATATAGTTACATAATCAATTGCCATTATATTAATCTCATAATAATGAATAGACATGTCCCATGAAGGGACATATCTCTCCCATCCTCATTCTCAATATAAATGAAAGAGAGATTGTTGCATTTGAAAAACACATACAACATAGAGTGCTACTACATTTGCAGCTATCCTAAAACTTAACATGGTATCAGAGACAGACTGCAAATGTAAGAGAGTAGTTAGTTGATGGTGAATGTGTGACTGTCACTGAAAATATAGTCTCAATACAAGGAGATATCTCACAAATCCACCGTATCCACCGTTGGATTTTGCTGAATTTTGGATATGTTGGTGAAAAACAAATTTTGAAGAATCTCACCGGAGCGATTGGAGAGAAAGTGTGGGGTTCAAAAGTTATGACAGAATGTGTGCAGATCTATGTGAAATTCCTGAAAGCGGCTTTCATTAAAGAGATATGTTAATTTGTTATGATCGTGGTCAAACATTAACAAAGAACGTATTCAAGGAAGGGTGTCTCTTTCTATAAAGAAAGCATTAATTATAGAGTGTCGCCTCTCTTGGAGCAATCAAGTCATTTCACAAGAAGACATGACAATTGTTCAACGATATAAGAGTGGGAATTGTACATTGTGGTAACCAATGTTACATTCCCATTTGAACCATCCTTAGTGGGGAGATGATTCAAAGGGGAGATGTCTCTCAAATAATCTGAGAAGGTGTTTTTCTGATTTGATGTATATGGACCTTCATTGAAGCAACTTGTGTCAAGGATGTTGATGTGCAGATAAGTATCTATTATCCTTGAATATTACATTTATCTACTCATTGTAGTCTCTCTGTCATTTGTAATTCTATACGTACTATAAGAGATATTTGCCTTGATCTTTTTCCGAGATGCTCTTGCAGGAAAAGAAGATTGATATCAAATTCAGAAGGAGTCTGACACTTTAGAGGAAACTTTGGACAAGGAGCTCAGAAGATTGATATCAGATTCAGAGGGAGTCTGACAATTTATCTTAAGCAATCTTGGATGAAAAAGATCAACAAATTGATATCTTCTCAATGAGTTCTCTGTGAGAGAAGTTTGAGATGAAATCTCTTGTTTCCACCCTCTGCGCTGAGGCATGGTGGATGTCATATGTGTGACTCCGTGTTTTTAATGGGTCTGCCTTATATAAATCATGAGGAAGTGACGACTTCCAAATGATTATCACTTGTATTTGTTAAAGTTATTGGAAGGTGACGATCTTACAATAACTTGATCTTCTATCATGATAGACATCTTATGATGGCTGAAACAGATCACGATAGATGATATCTTGCATGGTGGATTAAGTTCCTAAAACAGGTCATGATCTTCTATTGTGATAGACATCTTGTGATGGCTGAAATAGATCATGATAGATGGCATCTTCTACTGTGATAGACATCTTGTGATGGCTGAAACAGATCATGATAGATGACATCTTCTATTGTGATAGCCATCTTGCGATGGCTGAAACAGATCATGATAGATGGCATCTATTGTGATAGACATCTTGTGATGGCTGAAACAGATCATAATAGATGATGTGAATGTTCTTAGGGTGAGTGCACATTACCTATGAACATTTGTTGAGTTCTTGGTGGATATCATGAGACTTGATATTTTGCAGGCCATTACTCTGAGAACTTGGTAAATATCATGAGACTTGATATTCTCCAGGCCAATGCTCTTGATATCATGAGATGATATCTTTATGAACTCTAAGTACTTGGTGGACATCATGAGATTTGATGTTGGTAGGCCATTACTCTGAGCACTTGGTGAATATCTTGAGAGTTGATATTTTGCAAGCCAATGCTCTCGATATCATGAGATGATATCTTTATGAACACTTGAGTACTTGGTGGACATCATGAGATTTGATGTTCGTAGGCCATTACTCTGAGCACTTGGTGGATATCTTGAGAGTTGATATTCTGCAGGCCAATGCTCTCAATATCATGAAATGATATTTTTATGAATCTATGAGTTATGGTGAATATCACGAGACTTGATATTCCTGGCCAGACCATATCTCTAATATCACAGTAATGTGATATCAAAATAGAACTTTCACAATTAACTTTGTGTTGCTCTCTTGGATGGATTTATCCTCCCTAGCTAAGAGGGAGTGTTGATGTTTTGTAGCTTCTGTCGGGTAAATCCTATGAGACTATATATATATATATATAATGTGAGATATAATATATAGATATGTCTAAAATAGTATTAGGAGAAATTAATATAATAATGATTCAGAGATATTACATGTGTGTGTGTGTGCAGTTACATAATCAATTGTCATTATATTAATCTCGTAATAATGAATAGACATGTCCCATGAAGGGACGTGTCTCTCCCATCCTCATTCTCAATATAAATGAAAGAGAAATTGCTGCATTTGGAAAACACATACAACATAGAGTGCTACTACATTTGCAGCTATCCTAAAACTTAACAACTTTTAACAACACATACATATATGAGCAATATCAACACAAGAAGCACTTATTTATCTTTTGAGTTGAACTACATATTTCATGAAGAATTACGTACAGATTTTGTAACACATTTCAAACTTACTTCACGATGAGATAGGGATTACATTTTTGCAACAGCACACATTCGGTGGGAGAAGATAGATATGATATCCTTCATGTGTAATTATTCATTTCAGCCTTATGTATGATCTGAAGAGCGATTCCTCCCCAAAATTGTCAGTCTACATGATAGATCTCAATCTATGCAAGGAAGCACAAAATAGCTCTAATGGCCAAAGTAAAGCTCACCTCCCAACAACAATTTAGAAAACTAATCACCCTTGAGCTAGGAGGTGTCCACTAGAACTGCGTACATTCAAGCATACACACGAAGACATAAAGAAGAACATGAAGCCAGTCAGACACAAAAGAAACTCCTACCCAAGGATTGACCAGCAAACATGAACCTTTACAAAAAGGTTCTCGTTGGGAGGGACTGGGGAACAACTAAAACAATGAGGTGAAACAATGATTATTATCTTCTATATTTTCTTCAAACAATAAATATCATCACTTCCACCTTCACTTGACAAAATCTCCTTTCATAACAACCTATTACACCATTTTCAATTTATCAATGCATAATGAAACCTCTCATCATAGCCAACTCTCAAGGAGTGAATAAGACCCCATTGAAGGCTCATCCTATCTCAGTCCCTCACTTTGGGTTAAGTACAAAAACATAAATAAAACAGGTCATCGGACAGATTGCTTCAAACTTTAATAAAGTGTGGTTTCAGGATATGTTATGCTTTCAGTGCTCTAGAAGACATACATGCAAAACATTGAAATATAAACAAGAAATAAAAAACTATTTCACAAAATACCTCGCAGAAATGTGGCCCCATGGCGCTCTATGATAGAGAACTGGGAAATTTTCTTGAAAGGTTAATGATCTCAAGAAAGAACATATTTGTATGAAATAAGACAAAAAAAATGTGGTTTAACACAAAAATTTCTCCCCGCCCCTCAATATATTGCCCTAGTATATCTTCCTATCGGCATAACCATTGCACCTTGTCAAGGTGCAATTGCTAGTTTTAGTTCTTATAGCTTGTTAGAAAGAGTTTGTTAGTTGTAACTAATTCTTATTTAAACCTTTAAAATTGTTGTGATTTCAAATCACAAAGAAGCACAACAAAATGAGTTATAAACCCTTCTCATTCTGAAAATCCAAACACAGGTTCTATTGGAAATCCACAAGACCATTTTGCATGCCCTTCACCCTCTCTTCAAAAATTTGCAAAAGGCCCTTTCAACCCCAAAAAAACAGTTCTTCAATTTGCCACCAATTTAACCATCAATAAGGGTAAAAATACAAGGGACATTGGCAATGTCATATTTGAAAAACTAATCACCATGGGGGCTATACTAGGTATAGAAACCCTCTATTGCGTGAGAGTGGACATGAGGTTAAAGCTTGTGAAAATATAATATTGAAACAGCAAATTGAAATAGCAAAGTTGGTTGGAGTGAGCGAGCACAAAATCATCAGTACTACTCACAATAAAAAATGATCATGTATTGATCAGCATGACTATTCCAATGTATCAGTTAGAGAGAGTTGTGATGAAGGGCAGAGGAAGGCCACTTCTACTGCAGGTGAAAAAGGTACAGTGATAAGACTAATGAATATACACAAACATAGGCAAGCCAATGATTCAATGGCCAATTTTTTTATGCTTATGCTACTCCATTTAATTTGGCAAGGTCTGTTTATTTCAAGGCTATGTTAAGAGATGCAGTGGCAATTGGACCCTCTTATGCTCCCCCTAGAGAACATAGATTGCATACCTCCCTCCTTGACAAACAATATTCAAAAGGTGAACATGTTGATGGAGGTGATGAGACAAACATGGATTAGGTCTAGTTGTTTCATTGCCATAGAGGGGTGGACTAATATTCGACATCGACCACTCATTAATATTATTATAACATGTCCTAGGTTCATACTTTCTTAGAGCTATTGATTGTTCTAGGAAACATAAGGATGTTGATTATCAGTTTGCCATTTTGAAGAAGGCCATACAAGAGGTCAGATCTTCTAATGCTCTGCAAGTTGTAAAAGATTCAATTTGTGTTTGTAAGTTAATCAATTTGATGGTTTAGAGTGCTTACAAATATATTTTTTGGATTCCATGTTGTTTACATGCTTTGAAACATATTGGCAAAAGAGATTGGGTGAAGCAGCATTGGCTGAAGCTAGAGACATACAAATGTTTGTATGTGACCATCACACTTCACTTGCACTATTCCAGTCTAATCCAGAAATGGGATTCCTCAAACCAATTGAAACAAGATATGCTACCTATTTTATTTTGCTGGAAAGGATGTTGGTGGTGCACAATGCTTTGCAATCCATGGTGACTTGTCCAAAGTTGAAAGGGTTCAATTAAAGACAAAAGAAGTGGGATGGTGGTGAGAGAAAGAGTGCTTAATGACACTTGGTCCAATAAATAGTAAGAAAATTGATTGAATTTGTACTTTGCTTTAGTTTTTATTTTAAAATTTTAATTTTCATTATTAATAGTGTTAATGTCATAATTTTAAATTTTAAAAATATCCAATGTTGCTTGTAGATATATTTTATCCATCATATCACCTATTGTGGGGGTGATAAAGCATGTAAATACAGAGCCTCCTAGCCTTGGAGAGATTTATGATAGCATGCCTGATCAAATGAAGCAAGCAATTCATAACAAGAATCTTGGATTGCAATTCATTGAGGAGCATATTAGGCCTATTGTCACAAAGAAGTGGAACACAATGAACACCCCTCCTTATATGGCTAGCCATGCTCTTAATCCGAAGTGGTATGCACCTAAACCTGACCAAGCGCTTCTTTCTAAGGATGATGAGGAAATGGAGAGCTTGTGGCAGCCCTTTGTAAAATGAATAACAAGAAGGAGGCGACCATACTTTGAGAGCAGTGGTTTCAGCTTTCCAATCTTAAAGGTCCTGCATTCAGCAAACCAAGGCTAGGATAGATAGGGCCACTATTGCACAAAAAAAAATCCATCGGATGGTGGAAATTTCATGGGATGGACACACCAAAGTTGAAACAACTTGCTATTCGTTTACTCTAATTGGTTGTTCATTTACTCTAATTGGTTGCTAGTCCTCTGCTGTAGAGAGAAATTGGTCCACCTAGGGCTTCATCCACTCAATTAAGAGGAACGAGCTTACCTTAAAACGATCAGATAAACTAGTTGCAATTCAAAGTGCCTTGAGACTTTTGTTGCAGCAAAATACTGGGTACCAACAAACTCCAGCAGAATGTTTGGGTGTTGATCCTAAAGATGTTAAGCAAATTGACAAGAAAGTGCAACCGAGAATGGTCAGGCTTCCATTGGATGATCCACTTCAAGCAGAGAGTAACGGTGACATGGATAGATCTTCTGATATTGATAGCCAAATGAGGCATAGTTTCATAGATTGTTGTATTTTGAAGTTTGAGACTGAGTTATTTTTAATTTAATTTTAAAATTTGAACAGAAAAATATTATAATACTGTTGTCATGAATCTCGTTATTCTTTTTAATGATGTTTATACTGCTGTAATACTACTGTTATACCACTGTTATCATGATATATATTGAAAAAATCATATATTGTCATCCCCTGCCCCCCACTGTCTCTAAAAATTGCCCTCAAACTGTCGTCCCCAATATGCCTCACCTATCGTCCCCCAATCTCCAACACCCAGAAACATCGGGGAACACATATTTTGTAGATTTTGTGATCATGATTAATAATTGGTCTATTACTTGGTTAGAATTACAAATTTGTGGGGGTTCGGGGGCAACCTTCAAAACCACATAAACCTTCATGGCCCACCCATCCCTTTTATAAATTAAAATTATTTTATTTTTAAGCACCAAAACGATGCCTAGGACATAGTGGAGAGCCCCTGCCACCAAGCCCAAAGGACAACCTTTGAACCCACAAAAATCTTCATGGCCCAACCATCCCTTTTTTAATCAAAATTGTGTTTTAGCCAATCCCTAGGATGGTTTAGATATCCCTTGATTGTCTTGAGGACAGCTAGCCATCCACTATGTCCCTCAAAGCATCCCCTATTTCTTTATGGATGGCTTGGAAACATTTCTTGGTTTTTCATTATTACCTCCAATTCAATTCAAAGTTCCACCACATAAAAAGTCTTCATTGTAGCATTATTCATTATAATATAACTAAGTTGCAGGGTTCACCTTGTGCAGCGCCCATTACTAGTCCGGTTTGAATCCAGTACCAGTCCTGGTCCAGGTCCAGTCCACCTGCAGTTTCAGCCAGGGTGCACTCCAAGGCGCTCCGATTTGTCCAGGGCGGACCTGGGACAACCCCAGTTGTAAAATTGGCAGTCCCATTGTTATTTGAACTGCAGCATTTGGAATCTTGCAGAAAATTTCATTAAATGATGCTCTTGTGTATGTTAATACTGATAAATGATTTTGCTTATTTGTGTTAATATTGATTTAAAAACTCTGCTTGATAAATTGGAACTCTTGCTTGTGGGCAATGCTTGGAAACAACACTCTAGTTATGGAAAGTATACCCTTCAAGTGTAAGCATTGACATCTATTCTGTCACCTTTGCCATTCATATTCTGATGTTTACTCTAAAATGCGCCCATCGCATAAATCTCCTACTTCTTCATCCACTGCTGTTTTCAGATCTATCTAATGCTTGAGTCATCAATAGTAGTGTGTAAAATTCGTACTAGCAAAATCTAAATTTGCTGATAAATTTTTTCCTCAGCCAACTGTGTATTCCAATCCTTCAATCTTGTGATTCAATAAGACCTACATTCTATCCAAGACAATCATGGGATCTCTTCCAAAGAATTGGCATATCTCTTCTCAACAATTGTTTTTACTATGTTATTTCTCTCTGATAAAATGAGGTCTGAAAAGTATATTGCTTTTCTCTCTTAATGACCATAGATTTGCAAATAGAGGACTCAGTTGAAGAGAAGACATAGTAAGGACAATAGCCTTGCTCCAAGGAACAATTTGCTTGGTTGTTATAAAATGAGCCTTGAAAGAAATATAATGATGCTATGATTACTAGTTTATGGTGTTTTTTGTTGTTTATGTGATACTATGTGACATTCTAATATTAATTCATGCTTCTATTACATACATACATATATAATTTTTACATTGTTCTGTACTAACGAACCCAAATGAACCCGAACACCATTTCAAGATTTTGTCATACCAGTAATCAGGCTCTTGAACCCAAATCTGAACCTGAACCTGAACCAGCAACTTAGTAATATAATGACAAAGAGTGCAGTATTTATAAACAAAAAGTTGAAGAAAACAATATACGTTTTCCAAAATGAGGTTGTTGTTAACTGAGAATGTCTAAGAAATATTTGTATTAGCCATCCATCATCTCATGGAGTCAAAAATAACACAAAAAATGTTGGTATAAACCATATCAACAATGCATAGGTGAACTCCAACGTCTTAAACTCCAAATAAAATCATGATTACAGTCAAAAAAATGCACAAATGTCAAAAATGGGTGGAAACGGGTCAAAAATGCCGGTTAATATTTTTTTCTTTAAATCGTGCTTTTTATAGGGAAAAAATTGCACTTTCAAAACAATAATGCAAAACAAAATAAATTTTCAGCTTTTAGCCATACGTCAACCCACTAAGTCAAATAGCATGAAAACCATCAGCATAAACCCTACCAACCACGCATGGGTAAATTTGGCATCTAGAAAATTCCAAAAAGTCACGATTACAGTTGGGAAAATCCTAAAAATGAGCAGAAACCAGTTTAAAACACCAGTTAATGTTTTGTCCACGCTTTATTAAGGAGAAGTACATTTTTTAGGAAACAAATCACAGATTTCAGCATTCTGCAATTTTTCGTAATTAATGCTTCTTTGATTTATATGACATCTGAAAAAATCTATGTTACCCCAAGTTTCCGGGCAAGGGGACAGGGGGACGGGGACAGGGAAACGCATTTCCAGTACAATTTTTTTTTGGTCATTTTAGGGGATGGAGGGGACAGCAGAGGAGACAGTTATATAAAAAATAGGGAAAATTTAAAATATATAGGGAAAGTTTAAATATTCATATGAAAACATGGATAAAGCATGCTTGTATACATTATAGAGCCTTAACGTATAACGTTTGTGTTAAATAATTTAAATTGAGAGTTCACTTGAGAGTGGAAGTCAAACAAATTATCAAAACTCAAATATTAATACTATGGGACAGCCAGGGGACGTGTTTCCGCGTGCCCCCAAATTTGCAGGACGTCCCTGTTTCCAGGATGAGTCAAATAAGCTTGAGGATGCACCCTTGGGTAACAATGAAAATTTTTCTAAAAGACCGTTTCGCAATTTTCAAGTGATGGTCCTAGGAGATGTATAAAGATGCAAAGAAATTGCATCTAAAATATCTTAATGTTTCCCTGTTAATAGGGTTAGGAAGGTTGATCTTCCTAGAAATCCTCGGGAGAATGTGAGATGGAATAAACCAGAAAAAGGATGGATCAAGGTGAACTTTTAAGGAAAGATGGATCAAGAGCAATCCGGGACCAAGTGAGGCAGTATTGCTAGAGACCACAAAGAGTCCTTAGAGAAATGTTTGAACATCTAGGGATCATAAAAAATAATGAAGCAGAATTTAGAGCAGCATTGCTAGGCCTGAAGTGTGGGCTTGAGGTTGGGGTGTTGAGAATACACCTAGAAGGAGACTCCCTATTGATGGTTAATGCAATCAAACAAAATTATATCCCAAATTGGAAATTGGAAAAATGGTTGAGGCCCATTAGAGAACTTATGAGAAGATTCAATTGAGTTTAAAACAACCCGTGTGCATAGGGAAGGAAATCAAAGAAGCCAACAAACTTGCCAAGGGGGAGCAACTAAAGTGGATGACAGGGCCACATAAAAGGTGAGGTGGCGGAGCTGGTGACGGGTGTCGAAGGGAGAATGACACAAGCTGATGATTGGTTTTACATCGTCTGTAGGCTGTCATGGGTACATTTCCCAATTGGGCACGAAGAGGCACAAAGAAATGAATGAGGTGTTTATTAAATAAGTTGGTTGATTCCGATGAAGATTAGATGGCAGCAAAGGTGATGTAATGGTTGGTCAGGTAGTGAGTGGAGAATGCGATAGCAATACTTCAAGGGCATAAATCCTCAGACTTGGCCGTTCGAAACCACATTGTCAGATCCTCACTTTGCTTTTGAGGATCAAGTCGGTACATAGCGTAAAGTGGCGTCTCTGGGAATTTACTTATGCACGATTACTTGAGGTGGGGTGTGTAATTTATAAATGAAGTTGTTGAGGTTTTTGCTCAAGTGAGAATTTGGATTTGGGGTCCGCAGAGATGGATATGCTTGTTAGATTGAGATGCAAGAAGCGGCAAGTGTCACTCTTGGGCAACATTTCTATGAAGAGGTTGAACCATGTTTGAACTCTAGTCAAGGGTTGGTGGTGCATGCAATTCCGATGAGTTTTTGAAGTCAAAGCATCACTACCGAGAGAACACAAACATCTCTACAATGTTTGTTGCTAGTCTACTAGATGTAGGTGATGATAAGAAAATAGTGAGTGCCTTTTACACAGAATTCGTGAAGAAATGTTTTTTGGGCGAGCTTGAGAACGTGATGGAGAATGTGGACAAAAGGAAGATGATTTCATTGCCTAAAGAGTATTTTGTTGTGTATCGATGTGGAAAGGAGGTACCAAAATACCCTCTTTTGATGTTTCACAATTATTAAAGGGTTGCTCAGCGGTAGGTGGTGGTGGACAGAAATGTTATGTTCCTCAAGAAGTTGTACTATCAAAGGAGGGTGTTCCTAGGTGGTTGCATAGATTTCTAGAGTGTGAGGGGCTAGTTAGCGAAGAGGAGGATGAGGAAAAGGCCGTGGTGGAAATCATGGAGTCAATTGCCTCTGTGTTGGCTTATGGGTTGATATGTTCCATTCCTAGTTTTTCCTTAAATTTGCCCTAAAAACACAAAGGCAATCAATTAGGGTTTGGGATACATCTTACCAAATAAAATATATCTTCAAATGGTGATCCTAAATTTGAATCCTATAATCATAAGAAACATATGCACACATACACACACACATATATATGTTGGGCAGATGCACATATGTATTGGAAGACATATTTGTTGGATGTGTTGTCATTGATGTCAACATATCTATTGAACAGTTTGGACAGTGGTGCAGTATGCTCAGAGGTTCGGTGATGTTCGATTATTGAAGAAAAGTGGTCGCGGACATCATGAGATGTTGTAGATAGATTGTACTTGGTTTATGTCAAGTTACAGAGGTGCGCATGAGGATTTGGATATGATATGAGGTCAGGAATGGTGACTGGTTCTTACACTATCTGCCAGTGTTGACAGTGTGATTGTAATTGGTTCAGTGCGCACTTCCAGGTTGATATTTTTCTCTGCGCATCTGGGTGTATGTTTGGGACATTCTGATGTATCCTCAATTCAAAAGGTCTGTGGTCCAAAGACCCACAAGACATTTTTCAGGTGAGGTGTTACAGTGGATGTTGATAATGTTCTTGAGGTCCAACATGAGAGATGCTGGCAAATCTAATGATTTGGATGGGTTCGGATGCTTTTGTGTTATTCATGATGCCTATGGATGTTCTTGGATTATGTGCCTGCTAAGTTGGTGGTCCACTTTGATTGTGGTGATCGGTTTTGAAGGATTTTTCAGTCGATGATAATTTTCCATATGTTCTTGGCTGACTTGATCAATAAAACGTTGTGGAAGTTCGAGGCGTGATTTGAGGTCGTGTTATGAGCTCGCGGTTGTTGATAACAGAGTTCCATGACTCGCCGCGAGTCATGCAAGTAATGATGACTCGCGGGTCGAGTCATGGCTGCCGAGTCATGATGACCCGTTTCCATGACTCGACGAGTCATGGGTCATGACTCGCATGACTCG
>MU228305.1:2715383-2728377 GCA_018584345.1 Thuja plicata
CAATTTCTATTGTTCATTTTAATTGTTTCTAGTTCTATATATGGATTTTATAATATTATATACATTTGACACTATTTATAATTATGCATATCTATGTTTTCTATTTCCTTCAGCTACAATTTACGTTTGTTCTTATGCGATGGATGTATGTTTATGTATGTGATCATATTAGCTTCTATTTGATGATGTTATAGTGTTTTTAAGCTTTACTCAATAGTGGGTGGCTGAAACAAGTTTTAAATCCTAAAAAATCTTTGTTTTTCATTTTGCCGAGTCATTGCCGAGTCGTTGCCGAGTCATAGGCGAGTCGCGGGCCGAGTAGTCCTTGCCGAGTCATGGGCGGGTCCGAGTCATGGAACTTTGGTTGATAAGGATCATTGCTATGTTTTGGCCGACATACTTTGATCAAGTTTATTATTTTTGGCACGTGGAATTGGATTTTAAAATTAGGGTTGAGCCAACCTTGTTTATTTTTCAAGGTTGATGAATTGCATATATTTAGGGCAAAATCTTGTGTTGCAAGCGTTTGTGATTGCTTGGAGAGAAAGTGTGCTAAATCTGTTGAGGGTTAAGTCGTTCATTTGAAGGAGGCAGAGAGGATTTGAATAGAGCTCTGCATTGTACTTCATTGGAATTTACCTAGGCATAAGATAGATGTAATTATACAGTTCATAAAACTCTTATGATCATTGTAGTGATCTTGTAAGGCAGTGAGCCTTCCATAGGGTTGTAGCCTTTTTGTATTTGAGCAATGAGCTCTAGGCAGTGTGCCTGAATGCATGTGCATTCCCCATTTATAATAAGTTATACTTCTAATAAGGTATAGTCTTATTGGGGGTTTCAGCCCCACCGAGGTTTTTCCCTAACAGGGTTTCCTCGCTAAAAATCCTTGTGTTATGTGTTGTGGATGTGCTTCTGATTTATGCATGCAAGTTTAATTCATCAAGATCGGAAATAAGGGATTTAAGGTTTACAGGTTTTTGAAGTTTTGATGCTTTGGAACAACTAATTCAGTTGTTTGCTGCCATATTTCCTACAAGACACACACACACAATTAGGGTTATCCCATAACACATGATATTCATATACTATCTAAATCATCATTTCAACACATTAGAGAAGCATGATAGATCTATCCGAAGCCATCCCACACTAAGCCCAAAAGCATAACTTTGGCCCTCTTGCCCCATTGGCAGGAAATATGGACATCCATCTAGGGTCCCTACCTAGTGGGGTGCTTATATCTGCTTTCCCTATCCATGCTTCATCTCCTAAGATTTAATAGCCATCATTATAGAGTCGGAGAGGAGATCATAATGGAGGTTCCTTGATTGTCCTATCTAAGCCCAAGAGCGGAGCTTTAGCCCTCTTGGCCCTTGTGACAGGAAACATGAGCATCCACTCGAGGTCCCTGCCTAGATGGCAATCCTCATGATTCCTCTTTCCCTTACACATCCTTCCTTCTATAATGATGGAAGTTTATAAACAAATGATTGATGCATGCATTCTATATCAAATCAATATATTGACAAATAATGCATAGCCAATGATAATACCACAAGAATGACTATTATATTACTAAATGCTGGAATCACATCCTTGAAATATCAGGGGGGTCTGATCTAGGTATTCATGTGATTGTTTTGGCTCTGATAATTGAATGGGTATCGCTGCTAAAGAATACTGATAGTCTTTTCTTCCCTTCTATACTATTCTACAATGTATGTACGCTGACTGCTGTTAAGACAACTCTTATCTATATTTCCTTCTCTTTCTGATTGATGTTATTGATTGCTTTCAAATCATGTAAATATGAATTGCTATTTGTATTTTGTTCCTTGTTTGATTCGGTTGATCTGCTCTTGTATCATATTCTCCTTTATATCTGCTCTTCCCAATGGTCACAACCTTTCACAATTTCCACCCTTTGGAAGAGTCACAACCTTCCATGATTACTACCTTTTGGAAGAGTGACAATCCATCATTACTTTTGCCTTTTGAAGGAGTCAATTCATTATTTCTTTGTTGATTCACACCTTCACACTGTCTTATCTTTATACTTCTCCTTTAAGTCTGCATATACTCCTCTTCTATATCTGCATATACATTTCTCTTATATCTGCATATATTCCTCTTTTATATCTGCATATACTCTTCTTACATTTCTGTTATAAACTCTTCTTACAATTATGCCTCCAACCTTTATTTGAAGATCTTCCCTCTTTATCTTCTCATTCGCAGATCTGCAAATGCAAGTCTCATATCAACTCTTGCTCCTTCAAATGCACTACACAACTTCTTAATATATCTTCCCAAGAATGGTGTCTCTTCCACTTTCTTAATTGATCCTTAACTAGTCTTAATTGTTGTTTTTTATTTCTAATTCAGGTTTATTTCTGAATTCTTCTCCAATTCTAACCTGATTATTCCATATTTCATTTTTCCAATTTTCCTTGCTCCCTGTGAAGGTCCCTAAACTAACCTTTGGAGATTTGTCATCCTCAGATCCTCCATTAGCCTTTTCTGTCCAACTCTGATATTAACTCAAGGAATATATGTCTTTAATTTAGGTGTAAGTGACCTCAGCCAATGAATGGAAATTCGCAAGGTTTGTAATTTTAAGACAAGTTCTCTCATTAAATGTAATCGCAAGGAGCTGTTTTGTCTGGTCTTATGTTTGCACAATGTCATGGATATTTTTTTGAGCAAGCTTTCCATATCCTAAGATTAAATTTAGAAGCATGGCACAGATCTATGGCCCTGAAAGTTTAGAGATGATATAGGAACTGCCTTCTTGCCTATGTTTAGTTGTGATTTTTTTGTTTGCACACTCATTTTATTGAGTTAAAATCCGGAATATGTTGTGAATGGTTATTATTTTCAGCACATTTCCTTTCATGTGTTTATGACAATTTATAGGCAACTTACTTGAGCAATCACTATGTTGTTTTTACCTATTTTTTACCAAGATTATTTAAAAAGAAGGGCTTTGATAATTTAAAACATGCACCTCATTTTAATTTGAATGCAAGATTTTAGCTCTTGAAACATTTATGTATTCATGGAATCAACATGAAGTGTTTGCTGAAAAAACACTAGACATGAATCAAGCATGGAGTATTCTCACCTGAATGCTCATAAAGCATGAATCATACACACGAATACAAAAGAGCATGAAGTATGCACCCAAATACCTATAGCGCATAAAGCACATGAATACACATTCGGCATGAAGCACATATGTGAATACACGTAGTACATAAGCATGAATTCTCTTAAGTCACGAAGCATGCACGTGAACACACATAGTGCCATAAGGCATGAAGTATACACATAAATTCACTTAAATCATGTAGCGTACAAAGCATGAAGTATACACATAAATACAATTAAGTCATGAAGTATACACATGAATACAGGTAGCGCACAAAGCATGAAGCATACACATGAATTCACTTAAGTCATGTAGCACACACGTGAATAAACGTAGCGCACAAGGCATGAAGTATACATATCAATTCACTTAAGTCATAAAGGATACACGTGAATACATGAAGCGCACAAAACATAAAGTATACATATGAGTACACGTATGAATCATAATCAAATATACACGTAAGGCATAAGTCATACATATGAGTACATACAAGGCATGAATCATACACAAGAATACATGAGTACATAGGAATACATGTAAGGCATGGATCACACATAAGGCATGAAGCCATATAAATGCACGCAAGGCATGAACCGTACATGTCAAACATAAAGCGATAAATACATGATAATCATGTAAAGCATGAAGCAATACACATAAATACACACAAGATATCTAAGGCACGAAACAGAACATAAATACACATCACACATGTCAAGCATGAAGAAATACATAAGAACACGTCAGACATGTAAGGCGTGAAGAAATACATAAGTACACATCAGACATATAAGGCATGAAGCAAGCAATAAATACTCGTCAAACATGTAAGTCATGAAGCAATACACAAAGCATACATGAGTAATGTTCTCACGGAGTAAACATGCATAAAGTTCATTGGTTGTTAAGCAAACACAAGGTATACATATGAAGAATATGCATATAAAATACACTTAGAGGAAGCATGTTTATGTTGGACACGAAGTAGTTCAAGGCACATACATATAGAAACACAATGTTGATCTACTTGATTATATTCTTGACCTACTTAAGAAAAGGGCTGAATAGTTAACCCTGATTAGATGGCGACTAAGGTAGTTTTGTCTCGCAATTTAATGTCCCCAAATAGGACTATACTTGATTTACCCTAAAATTCCTAATTAGAGTTTGGATTGCGTTTGGAAATGGCAATTTGTAACATTCCCTACTACGACGCTGCCAATTCCCAAAGATTAGCATACATCACTATGCATTTAAATCAAATTAAATTAAATAACAATCACTGATTCATAATACATACTTAACCCCTGATTCCTTAGGGCACTGGGACACCAATCTACAAGTACGCCCCCTCAAGTTTTCCAAAACACATTCATACCCATTTTGGGATTTCTCCCTCAAGGTTTCCGTGATACATGTCCTTACCCCATCTTAGGATTCCCCTACCTTGTGAGGTTTTCCTCTGCCTTTCCCTGACAAAACCAACCTATCCTCTTAACGGTATTTGCAGGTGATTAAGGAATAGGCTATTTATGTATTATTATATTATGTACTATGAATACATATAACATAACAGATATATAATTCTGATTTCATTATTATTAACATACATATATATATTAGACCATATAATGGTTCTTTATCCCTAACAGAATTCAGATTTAATATTCTGTAATCAGTATTGACTCATTGTTGCTTGCCAGCAATACATATGATTCATTTCCTTTTTCATCTCTTCCTTGTGAAGAGTATCAAATATATTCTATATTTTCTGATTCTTTCGTCAGAAATAAATAATAATTTTCTGATCCTTTCGATCATCTCAATCTGTGACCCAATTCATTATTGATCCTTTGATGCCCCTCCTAAAGTAGGATTGAGTGTCCTTGTATATCCTACCAAAAGATATGTTGCCTTCAAGAGACAGGTTTTGTGTCTTTTCTTAACAAGTGCTTATTATCAATTAGCATCTTAATCATTCCCCTCTCCAAATCTGTTTGGAAAACAATAATCATTTACTTTGGTTAATCTCCAAAGTTGCTGATAATGGTTATCATCGCACCCTTTAGCTAGTCCGCTTTAGTCTTAACTAAAGGATAATCCACTCTTTACAAGGTGATGCTTAATGGTAGCCAATAGATATTACAGCAGTTATGATTCTCCTTGGGCAGCGATTATAGTATTGGCTTGGCCCGATACTTTTATGTGCGGGGATTATTATTATCACTGTCTTTAGATATTAATTTAGTGGGTGCCTGCTGTGAATATTACTGAATATCGACCGCTTGGGATTTGTTTGGGAATTGCCCGATATCAGCGATAATATTATTGAATTTGGTCGTAGCCTTTTTCCTAGCTACAGTTCAATTCTCTTTAATCATGCTTAGCAATTGCTGACTTGTCATTATAATATCAATGGTCTGTATTACTAGATTCATCTTCCAAATTCTCTTCTTGACTGATTCCTCACCTCAAAAGTTTGATCAAGTAAAAATTATACGAATTCTTACAAGTGTTGATATGTCTGAGCTAGGATATAACGATCTCTTGATCTTAATTAGCTTGCAATTAAATTATATATTATATTCTATTATTATTTATCTTTTTATTTATTTTTATATTTTAATATTTATTTATTATTAAAGATTATTTCAGAAAGGGGATGTTACATGCAGGATGGCAGGATAATGACATTTGTGATGTCTCCTACCTAGTTTGTCCTCAAAATTGCCCTTAAAATCACAATGGCAACAAATTACGGTTTGGGTTACATCTTAACAAGTAAAATATATCTTCAAATGGTGAACTTGGATTTGATCCTATAATCATAACATAAGAAACATATGCACATATATATGTGTGTGTGTTGTGTATTATACATACATACATATATGTATGTATATATATATATGTGTGTGTGTGTGTGTGTATCTATGCATGTATGTATGTATGTATACTATCTTTAGCATCATTTAAACACATTAGAGAAGAAGCGTGAAAGGCACACTCGAAGCCATCCCACACTAAACCCAAGAGCAGAACTTTGGCCCTCTTGGCCCTGGTGGCGAGCAACATGGACATCCATCCGAAGTCCCTACCTAGTGGGGTGCTTGTATCTACTTTCCCTATCCATGGGCTTTCATCTCCTAGATTTAATAGCCATCATTATACAGTCAAAGAGGAGATCGTAATGGAGGTTCCTTGATTGTCTTATCTAAGCCCAAGAGCGGAGCTTTGGCCCTCTTGGCCCCCGTGGAAAGCAACATGAACATCCACCCAAGGTCCTGTTGATGTGAGTTTTATTCCACTACAACATGCAGGATGAAAACACTTAGTATTCCAAGATGAAACACCAAATATCAAATCCTCTCTTGAATAAGGATGCTCATATGCTCATCTCTTGGTTTCCAACTTAAGTGATGATTGTTATCCTTGTTGCCTTCCTTTGATGCTAAACTCACTCGTTTGAGGCATGCACTCCAAATTGTCTGTGTTTGGTTGCTCACAGTCGAACCATCCCATCTATTGCTTGGCGTGCTTGATAATATCTCGACATGGTTGACAAGTGAATTCTGAATGTGCCACATTGTGTATTCTACACCAACCAGAGAGCAACATACCTTCCACGTAGTTCTTCCTCACTTAGTCACTTCTTGATCATCTCCTTGAAATTATTTGCAAACATGTTGACTCTATCACGGGATTCAACAAATGGGACCACTTTGAAGATATCACAAAAGTACATCTTTCTTTGTAGTACCATCTCCACCCTTCATAAAAAGGTCAAGCAATTCAACTCTTCATGCTTAGTAGTCCCATGGATCCTACACTCACAATGTGATGCCAATTCGGACAAATTTTGTGGATGTAATTGTGCATTCAAAGCCTCCTGAAATCTAGAAATGTCAACTTGATGCATGCCTTGACCATGAAACTGTTGTTCATCCATTGAGAAATCTTTCTTTTTTTGAATTTGTTGATTTTCTATTTTTTTGAAATTTTCATGTTTTTCACTTTTTTTTCACTTTTAAGGAGATCTATCAAATCTCAAATATATCTTGAAAGCTCATGCTTGTTGATATCTTCATGAATGAACTTTGTTCATGCCCTTCTTCTAGCGCCAATTTCTGTCGATGTGAGTTTTATTCCACTACAACATACAGGATGAAAACACTTAGTATTCTAGGATTAAACACCTAATATCAAATCCTCTCTTGAATAAGGATGCTCACATGCTAAACAATGTATATGGATTGTGTGATCAAATGAAACAAACTCAAGGTTCCTTCTTTATCGTGGACTTTCACTCAGTTATAATGATGTGATATGATGGTTATCACAAAGGGACTTACGATGTTCAATCAATGGATATCAACTTAACTTTAACTTCTTACAACCAACAAACTGCAAAGGAAAGGGTTTAGAAAGCTAATTTACTCCTAGAATGTAAGAAACTTTGGATGTCTTTGTGACTCTACTAGACTTAATTTAGCCATCGACATCAACCAAGCTAGTGTGATCTCCTAATGTAGATGTAAGATGCTCAAACTATCACCATTCCATTAACACCATCCATCGATGCATATCAATGTGCAAGCAATCATTAAAGTAAAGTTCATTATTATCCTATTCGACCATGCAAGGCATACTTACAATCAGCAAGCAACTAGTGGTTTGGTCTATGCGAGTTTACCAAAGATTTATTCACAATTGCTTCCATTCAACTAAACACTACTTCTAACCAACATGAAATGAAATCTACTCTAAGTGAGGGAATATAGAAACCGTGCAAAACTTCGAACTTCAAAGCATCACAAGTAATCCACCATGAAGAACAACAATGAATCAACAATTACTTTGGAGGCATTATGGCAAAATTTCAACAACTCTCCTCTCCTCTCCTACTCTACTCTACTCTAATCTATTCTCCTCTCTAATCTTATCTCCTCAATCTAATCTCTAACGTGTTACAATGAAGGGCCAAGATTGATTCAAGATCAAGGGCCGAGATTGATCCATTACAAACCCTAATTAGGGTTGCCACACTATCATCCAATTACATGAAAGCACCGCCATGTGAGCAAATACGAAAATTACAATGCTTTTGAGAACCAATGAGAAAATAGATAAGGTAGACGCACAAGATGTGGACTCCACATGTACACTTGGCATAATATGATTGAACGTGCTTGAACAAGTGCAATTGGAGCTTTCTGATTGGTTGAAGACAAGTGGACCCCACCTCAGCATCCTTATCTCATAGACTTGATCAGTCCTTTGGTGATGAGAAAATATCTCTTCATACTCAAAATTATCAAGCCTTCAATTGTTATGGCATGTTCCCAAATTGCTTCATCTTCTCAAATTTTCTCCATCTTTCATTTAGAAATTTTCTCATTGCATTTGTTGGTTTTGAACTTACTTGTACTTGCAAACTTGATGTCTCTTTTGATGCCTTAACCTTGATCCTTTTGAAGTGATGAAGCCTTCATGCACTGGGATCTTTCAAAGTGAATTTGGATTTCCGCAGGAAATTCAAGTTGGTGATGATTTCCTTTCACTTGTAGGCTTGCAAATTTGTTCTTTCTCCTTGTTCTTTGTTTTCTTTTACTCCATCTTGATTTTGATCTTTGAATTTGAACTTTGATGATCTGATTTTGAACCACCTTCTCATTTGAATTTTTGACCCTGACTTTGTCACCATCTTTCGCTCTCCAAGACTCTCCTTGCTCTTCATTTACCTTGCAAAAACAAAAAAGAAATTGCATTAAGCTCACAAAATTTAAGGAAATCTGAAATCTTACATAATATGAAATAGCATCTAGATTTGCTTTGAATCAACTTTTTTCTCTACTTGGTCAAGAATTCTCAATTTTCTAAGGTCTGATTTTCTTTGTTTTAAGCCCAGATTTCTTTTTCTAGCATGTTTTAAATTCTGATTTTGCCTCCTTTTCTAGTCCAGATTTCCTCTTAGCAATATCCAAATTCTGATTTTGTTCTTTTAGCACATTTCAATTCTGATTTCTAACAAAAATCAGTGAATTTTGTCTTTTAAAACTCTATTAAAATCGCCCTTTTACCAGTGAAATCGCTGCCTGCTTTGTTGCAATTTGGATCTGCTCATGGAAAAGACAAATGATGTGGTGAAAATGAAATATAGGCGCTCAAGGTCAAAGGTGGTGACTTCTGGTTTGGGCCAACTTGAATTTGGCCAACCAATCAGATTTAAATTAAACATTTTTATACCCTTAAAGAGGCCAACTTGCAATTAGCAACATTTTGAATTTTAAATTACCATTTTATCTTTCAATATATCCATGTGATCTGATATCCAGCCCCTTATTGAATCTGGTGGAGTTTTGGCATGTGTCAAGATTGTGAATCCTGACAATGGGTCAAAATCCAACCCTTTCTCAGGATTATTCCCGATCTTTCCTTGATTTTCAAACTGCCCCTTTCACCCTTTCAAGTTTTCATTTTATGCTTCCATATTCATTTCAAGGGTTGATCATTAGAGTTGCTTAGTTGTGATCTGCCTTTATAGCTAATTGAAGCCCACTTTCATTCAATTTCACTCAACCTTTTGCTCAAAAAAAATAACACTCTTCTTTCCTCCAATCTTCATCGATTTTGCCTTCATCCTCATTTTCCATCATCTTGACTAACTTGAACACGAAATCCTTCATTGGAATACTCCTAGGCATGGGCGGAATTTTGAAGGTTGTCACGATTTTGCAAGGATAATAGGACGAAATTTTGGAGGTTCTCAAGATTGAGAATTCTGAGAGGTGGTCGGATTCTAACTGTCATGTCCCGATTTTTTAAAGTAATCTAGAAGTGTTTAATAAAAGCGGTAATTATTTGATATTAAAATCCAATTAATATTAAATAATTATAAGTTGTGAAATTTTTAATATGTAATTAGTGTTTTGCGGTAGTTCCCTTACGAGACTTAACCAATTTTGTGGGTGCTTAAATAATACCTCCGTGGAGGAGGTCGCCAGGCTGAATTAAGGGAAAGATTGAAGTTTGTTTGGCACGTAGTGCAACACAGGTGTCTCCTTTCGTCAGAGATCCTCTGACCTAGTGGAGTTTGGGTGGAAGGTTCCGCCAGTAAGACAAACCCAGAGGGTGGCAGTGCTGTCGAAATGGGCGGTATGGAGTAATCTGCATACGTAGAAGACACGAAGGAGTTCCACGAATCAACACGTCTCCTTGTGCCTTGCATTGTTAGTGGCTTTTGGGTGTGGCATCATACGCGGGAATAATTATAGGACAAAGTGCGTGTAAGGCAGCCAGCAGTCAGGGAATACTATTGAAACATCTCCCGCAAATGGTAACGTGGAACGGTGTCCTTTGGATGAGCCAGCAGTTGCGGCAAAGGACAAAACGCAGGTGACTAGTCACCGTTGGTGGCCAATACAGACGACAGACTTGCAGATTATGGACGAGCCCGCCACACAGATTTCTGAATGGTTACAGTTGCGGCAACCAATCACGGGCCAGGCATCACTATGCTCTAGGAAATACGTCGGCCATTAAGGTGCATTTATATATCTCTTTGCCGATACTTTATCAATATATGTAATTTGCATATCTATGGAAACATGTAACTAAAATTGTTCATTGAAGATTGAATTTGATTTCTGGAATTTCATAAGTCTGGAATTAGGGAAACCTTCAATTGTAATTAAAATACCCTAGAAAGTTATTATTTTGTGTTCAAATTTGAATAGCGCCACCTGGAATTTACACTAACCTCCTCTCGGGATTATTTCATTACACACTTGAACCCTCAAATCCCATAGACTTCATCGTTTCCACTTGGTCTTCTTACTTTTGCTTTTTATTTTGATGATCTCTTATTTCGATCTACCTTTTAACAAATTTTCGTATGGATATGCATTTGTAAAATCACTATTTTCACCTTGAATCATCTTATTATTCCATCCCACCATCCTTCTCATCAATTTTGCATTAGAACCTTGCCCCTCTAGCCACTTAAAATCTGCCTAAAATAGGGTGGAAATTTGGGGTATGTCAGGATGTAAATCCTAACAGAAGGTCAGATTCCGACCTAGTGTTAGGATTGGGAATCTTGACAAGAGGTCGGATTCCGACCTAGTGTCAGGACTATTTCCTCTTTCACATGGTTCCTCTTTGTTAACTCAGCCTTTCAATTCACATTTCGAGTTACAAAAATTGATTTCAAGGCGCATTATCAAGTTTTTTCACTCTAATTTGCATCCTTGGTTGACTGTAATTCATCAACCTCTGATTTCCATTCATATCCATTTTCAAAGTCTGATCACTTACCCCCAAGATCTTGGTTGGTTTCCATTTTTCATCATTTTTATCAACTTGGAGTTGGAAATTTGCCTTGGATTGCCCCTAATCTTGGGCAGAATTTTAATAGCTACCAAGATTTAGCACATAAAAGGGGGTAGAAATCTGGGGTCTATCGAGACTAGGAATCTTGGGAGGTGGTTGGATTCCGACCTAGTGTCAAGATTTGGAATCCTAGCAGGTGGTCGGATTCCGACCTAGTGTCAAGATTTGGAATCCTAGCAGGTGGTCGGATTCTGACCTCCTCTGGAGATTATTTTTCTTGATTTATATTCTCTTATTCACCATATTTCATTATTTTGCAATCAAATCTCAACTTGTAGTCACTTGGAAACCATCTAGACTTGGGCGGAAGTTTGAGGGTTGTCGAGATTTTGTGTCCTAAGAGGTGGTCAGATTCCAACCTACTCTCAGGATTTTTCCATTTTGCAAGTTAACTCCCCAATTGTTCAATTCAATCTCTTCAGCTTGGAGGGCGGAATAGTTATATAAAATATAACATTTAAGTATACGTAACATTATATATAAATACTGTCAAGATGTTTGCGAGTGGTTTTGGGTTCATAGGAGTTAAAATAAATATTTCAAATTTTGGGAGTTTTTAAAAAAATTCCAGATCAGTCAAATTTCAAGAATCAAGACGCCTCCATCAATGTTATCTCCCACAACCTTTCTTGACTTTCTAAGATGAAATTGAAACTGGAACAAGGATTTTCAAAAGATTCTAACTCGTTTCATCATAAATCCTTTGATTTCAGCTTCACCTCCTTGACTATAGCTTATAGCCCAACTCTCGCTTATATCCCTAATTAACTTGACTACCCAATGAGCCAAAGTTGCTCAAACTCATCTCTCAGACTTGGAGACTTGAAAATTGCTACCAACTAAGACCACTACTCCTACTGCCAAAGAAAAAAGAGGGGGTCCCCATTTGCAATGGGGCGATGGTGTGAATACCTCACAACAAGTCCCAACCTAGATGGCAATCCCCATTATTCATCTTTCCCTTACACCTTTCTTTCATAGTGATGAAAATTTACAAACAGATCATCGATACATGCATTCTATATCAAATCAAAATAGATAATGGATTGACAAATAATGCATGGTCAATGATAATACCACAAGAATGAATATTAGATTACTAAATGTTGGAATCACAACCCTGAAATATCAAGGGGGTCTAATCTAGGTATTCCTGCGATTGCTTTGGTTTTGATAATTAAATGGGTATCCCTGTTGAAGAATGTCGATGGTCTTTTCTTCCCTTCGATATTGTTGTATGTACTATGATTGTTGTTAAGACAACTCTTATCTATATTTCCTTTTCTTCCTTCAGATCCATGTTGATTGTTTTCCGATCACTGTAAATATGAATTGCTATTTGTATTTAGTTGCTTGCTTGGGACATTTCTCTTATATCTGCATATATTCCTCTTTTATATATGCATGTACTCTTCTTACACTTCTGCTATAAACTCTTCTTACAAT
>MU228305.1:2728427-2748293 GCA_018584345.1 Thuja plicata
TAGTTGCTTGCTTGGGACATTTCTCTTATATCTGCATATATTCCTCTTTTATATATGCATGTACTCTTCTTACACTTCTGCTATAAACTCTTCTTACAATTATGCATCCAACATTTCTTTGATGATCTTGTTGATGCCAGTTTTAAGACCACTTAAACATGTAGAATCGAACATTTAGTGATCTAAATGAAACACCAAATCTCCAACTCTCTCTTGAACAAGGAAGCTCATATGCT
This sequence comes from Thuja plicata, assembly GCA_018584345.1. Classification (NCBI taxonomy): domain Eukaryota; kingdom Viridiplantae; phylum Streptophyta; class Pinopsida; order Cupressales; family Cupressaceae; genus Thuja; species Thuja plicata. Next base: position 2,728,664 of record MU228305.1, read on the forward strand.
AAACAACGTATATGTATTGTGTGATCAAATGAGGCAAACCCAAGGTTCCTTTTATTTTTGGACAATCACTTATTTGTAATGATGTGATATGTTGGTTTCACAAAGGGACTTACGTTGTTTAATCAATAGATATCAACTTTGCAAATGCGGATGATTTAGCAATTGGAGCTCTTCCACTACTAATAAACAAATTACTAATAGGCAAAGGGTTTAGAATCTAATCTAGCTCTAACAATGTAAGAGACTATTGATGGTGAAATGAAAACTTTAACCAGTCATTGCTTCGTTGTGTCAATTATGCATAGGAGGGCGCTTGCTTCCAAGGATGCAGGAATGATTTTCACATTGTTAATACTCACTCAAATATCCAATGATGGCGCAATCCAAATGAATATCTCCAATTGAAGTTAGATGCTTGCAATAAGGCCCAGACTAACCTTGCACTGCTAATTGCAATCAACAAGTACCAAAAGGTATGGACACTAGTTTCACCATAATTTACCATTCAATAATATCTTCCATTCAACTACTTTGTAAGAACCCGGACTGGTTCTAACCAAGAAATTCAATAACAGTTGCTAAATCATAACATAGGTATATGATCAAATACTTAGTTGCATCTAACTTTCAGAATTAGTCATCAGAACTTAGTTGTCATTATGACAAACACTTGGCTTGCAATCTGAAACTTTGTATTTAAGGAAGAGTGCATAAATCAAGTGAACCACAATGCTGTTACAGACTTACAGCTATAAAAACTTCATAGCAAAAATTACAAAATAGAAATCAAAAATGATGTTGCATCATAGTTGTTCAATATCTAATCACCATTCCAAGATTACTCTCCAGTCACATACAAAAAATGTTTCATTGCAATAGGAATGTGCAGAGATAAGACTGAGATTATGAATTCAGTATTCTGTGCACCTGAAGATTCTATGATGCCCAAACCGGATAGTCCAGGAAGACTCCTCTATTTCTTGGTGACTTGATACCAAGGAGATACAAGATCACGGCATCCTTCCCATTCCCAAATGCTTGCAGTATTACCAAGTACACACCCAAGTCATATGCAAGATGTATTAATCTCAGGTATTCTTCCTACTTCTAATCAAAATCAACAAGCTGTTCCAAAACGGGAATATGAAGGAAACCAAACCCAAGCGATGTCCAATGGTTATCATGTCTTCAACACACATCCAAGAGGAGGCATCCTGAACCCACAACACAAACAGCTAGACTGTGTTATGAAAAGGCCACGCACATATATTTGAGATCCTAAACATCAACCAGCGTCAAACTATCTGGAGTGTTGCGTATTCAAAGTCCACTGCCAGCACAATAAGACTCTCATGGCTCACAAAGGACTGCGAACTGAGATCATCTGCAAACCAGAAAAATATTCCAGCAATCACAAATGGTTGTATTTGTCTGTATGAAGAATCTCGGCCCAAGGATAATACTCCCATGAAGACCCCAATTCCTTGCACAGCCAGAGATGAAATGATTTCACTAAAGTGTTAACAAAATCAACTCAGGAATATTTCTATTATTATTTCTTGTCGTCAATAATCTCCACCTCCCGCAAACTCCACAAACGGCTACACAAACTTATCAAACAGTAATCTCTATTTTAATTTTACATAGTTCCCCCTTATACGCTGGCACAAGAAGAGACAGAATTAATATTCAAGTCTTTTCATTTTATAAAGTTCGACATCCTTTAGAATTAATTAAAGGGCCATTGACTTTTGTTCCCAGAGTCTTATAAATGCCTGATAACCTTGAGGCCTTCTTCAAATTATTAAAGACTACTTCATAGAATATTGGTGGCTCAACAAAATCTTGCATCAATACCCCAATGACCGAATAAAATATTAATCCTCCTTCCTACAATTTATGCAATTAATTATTTTCAACGAGGCACAGTAATAATATAATTTGCTCGAGGTATATTATTCATCCCTTTGAAAATAGCTCACCTGGTACACATTAACATATTTACCCATAGCCAAAATGATATAAAATCAGACAAATAAATATCAGATGTACTGCAAATACCTTATTACTCCAAATTCATCTCTATAAGAGACTTCAAATTCGGCACAAGTGTGAACTCCATCACAAATCCACTCCCAAGAAGCTGGAATTTCCTCTGACTGCTTTGTTAATCTATTGAAGGTTTCCGTCCTCAAAGTTCAATTTGATGCAAGCATTAGGCAAATTCATCAATTCATAAATCATCTGAACATGACAAATGCATTCCAAACCCTCCTTTTATAACAATTTGGTGAACTTTCTAGAATCTCTACTCATGGTGTAGCTTCTCAAATGAGTTGGAGAGCTTAATTAAATAAAGTGACTTTTAATTATATTTTATTATTTTATTTAAGTCACTTATTAATTAAATTAATCAAAATAAAGTCATCCCTTTTACTATTTAATTTATTTAGATGACTTTAAAATAATTAATTTAATTTAATTATTTTGCCAAAATTTGGGGACATTACATACTTCTAGTTCTACTCAACATAAATGAAAATTCTACCCTAAGTGAAGAAATGTAGAAACCATGCAATACTCCAAAATACAAGTAATCCACCATGAAAACCAACAATGAATTAAGAACAATTTGGCAGTATTATAGCAACAATTTCTCCAAATCCCCCTCTTTACAAATGAGAAGGCCTTGCCCTTTATAGTTGTCCAATTACAATGGATGGCCAAGATCGATTCAAGATCAAGGACCAATATTATGCCAACAAAGCCCTAGTATGACTACCACTTACAAACATTAAATGCTTGACCAATTACAATAAAGCACCACCTTGTGGGCCAATGAGAAAATTGCATTGCTTTTATTGAACAATCAGAAGATTGGTTAGGTAAGAACATAGAGTAGACTCCACATGTACACTTGGCATGACAAGATTAAATGACTTTGGACATGTGCAACTTGAGTAAATTGATTGGTTGAAGATGAATGGATGCCACCTCAGCATGCTTATCATTTACACTTCATCAATATCTCTTGATACTCAACATTATTAAGCCTTAGATTGATAGTGATGGCTCATATTCTCAAATTGCTTCATTTTCGCAAATTTTCTCCATCTTTTGGAAATCCTCTCATTAGAGTGGCCTGAACTTGCTTGTGCTTGAAATCTGCTCAACCTTGGCCTTGTAGAAGTGATATAGGTGTTTCATGTAGTTGAATCCTTCAAATTGAACTTGAGTTTCCAAAAGAAATTCAAGTTCTGGTATTCTTCTCCACCTGGTAGCAGCTTTGATCATTCTTTTTCACAACTTGTTTCTTGATCTCCATCTTGAATTCGCATCTCCACTTTGATCCTCAACCTTCGAACCATCCTCTTGCTTGAAGTCTCGAGCTTGATCTTCTTGTCCTCTTGATGAAATCTTTCCATAGTTCGTTCTCTAAGCATCTCCTTCCTCCATAGTTACCTTGTAAAACAAAAGAGATAATGGCATTAAGTCCATGAAATAGATATGAAATTCCTTATAAACTTTGCATTTTCAAATTCAAATGATCTCCAATCATCAACTCAATTTCACCCCAAAATCCCAAGATCAAATAGATCAAGATCAACATGAAAATTTCCATCTTTAAACCTGATTTTAGGCAACTCCAAAATGTAATTGTTAGAGAAAACCAAATTTGAACGGAGCAAAGTGCATCTCAAGGTTGAATTGGAAGTTTATAAGCTGGTGGAAATCTGATGGGCATCTGACAATGGTGTCCAAGGCAAGTGTAGATTCCACCACCCCCTTTGACAGCCTTGTCCAAGGCCATAGTTGATTCCACGAACAGCATTCAATCTTGTCCTCTTAAATTTTTCATGCCTTCTTCCATTTGGAACTTCCTTTTCTTACATACCCTCCTTGATTTTTACACTTGAAATCCGAGATTTAAGCATGGATTCTCCCTGATTTAAGATCTGACTTTATGATTTCATGATGGAAATTGATCTTTCAACATCAATTTGAATCTGATTTTCTTAATGTAAAGGCCTGATTGCATCTTGGAATGCTCTTATCCTTAAGTAATCATGAACATGCTACTGATTTTTTATCAAAACTAATAGGCGGAGATTTAGGGGTCTCTTGACACAAGTGTCCAAGGGTAGTATGAATTCCGCACAATCCTTGGACAGCCCTGTCAAAGGGTAGTGTGGATTCCGTACTATCCTAGGACAGGTTCTAAGCTTCCTTTCCTTAAATATTTTTGCTCTTTTCCCCCTCCATAACTACTTTGTTTTACTTGATTCCTTCACTTTTACACTTGAACTTACCTTAGATTGCAATGAAGTGGCTTTGATGTTGATTCCACTCTGAAATCAGAGATTTGATTATGAATTTTCCCTGATCAGAGATCTGACTTCATGTTTCTTATGGACAAAGTTGATCCTTATCCACTTGGATCCAACTTGCTTTGGAGGAAAAGTTTGGTTTCAACTCTGAAATACCCAAATCTTAATGCGAGAATCCACGTGGGACTAAGATTGTTTTAAACTAGGGGAGCGGAAATTTGGGTTCCCTTGGACATGCTTCTCCAATCCGCACTCCCCTTGGAAACCCTGTCCAAGGTGAGTGCGGAAAGGTGGGTGCAGATTCCGCACTAACCTTGGACAGATTCCCAAGAGCTTCCCATGTCTTTGTCGACTTAAACATTGACCTTCCCCTTTCAATTCTGAACTCGTCTTGTCAAATACCACTCCTCCATGATTTTTTAATTTCATTGTTCATCAGATCTGATCCAATAGATCTCAAAATTCCATCCTTTCATTTTCAGATTTACTAAATTGCGTCTTGTCTTCATTCCATCCTTAAGTTCATTTTGTCTTTCCCTTCCAAGTGGATGCCTCCATCCTAATCTCCATTTTCTCTCGATGATGAGGTCTTGAAATCAGACTTGTCATTGTCATATCGGATCGTAGGCTTCTTAAAATTTGGCTAAGTGTTGACGCCTTGCTAATGATTCCACTCCTCTATAGCAAAGAACTAGATCTAAAATTGCTCAAACTTAATCTCTTGACTTGGAGACCTTGAAATTGCCACCGAACTAAGGCTACCTACTCTACTGAAAAGCAAAAGAGGGGGTCCCCATTTGCAATGGGTTGTGTGTGCTTTACAACACAACACTTCCCTCTTTATCTTCTCACTCGCAGATCTGCAAATGTAAGTCTCATATCAACTCTTGCTCCTTCAAATGCACTCTACAACTTCTTAATATATCTTCCCAAGAGTGGTGTCTCTTCCACTATCTTAATTGCTCCTTAACTAATCTTAATTGTTGTTCTTTACTTCTAATTCAGGTTTATTTCTGAATTCTTCTTCAATTCAAACCTGATTATTCCATATTTCATTTTTCCAATTTTCCTTGCTCCCTCCATCTCCCTCTTTAAATGAACTCTTCTTCCTTTTATACCTTATGTTGAGGGAGTCACAACTCTTCATCACATGCCTCTTGACCTTTCATTAAACTTAATTAACTTGTAATTACATTTTTTAATTGTTATTTATTATTATTTATTATTATTTATTTATTTTTATTTTAGTTTTAATAATTGTTATCTATTATTAAATCCTATTTTAGAAAGGAAACATTACATGCGTAATGTGTTATAGGCAGATTATGACTCTGTAGCTGGGAGGAATATAGCTGGAATCAATATCAGGGTGCAGCCCCATAAAGCTGCAGCTTATCAATCAAAAAAAATTAATGTCCAAATACATATCCATATAAGTCTCAATGATGGAAACTAATCTCACAGACAAAAACACATTTCCAATACAATGGACAGAGACGAAAACACATTTCCAATACAATGGACAGATACCAAGGATCAAGATACGAATTTCCTAGAAACTATAATTTAAATAGTCTATGTTATTAGAGGTTTTATTTAAATTAAGAGTCAATAATAAATCACAACTTATTGCAGACAGATAATAGCAAAGCAGCATTAGATAATTGTGTATGTCAATATCCTTATGCTAACCTATAAATTGTGAGTCTCTACTTTATCTCCATCAAGAAAGATCTGCCATTACCATGACACGTGAAGCAAACCCAACACAATTTCCAAACGGATGGCTTAAAAGGATTCTCTTCAGAAAACTGCGACCAATGTGCTAGGGTCAACCTTGATAGCATATTTGTTTTTCTTCTTCCGAAAACTGTACATCTTGTGTAATACCCTAAGGTAAACTTTAATAACACTCTTTTAAAAAAATTGTATATCATGTGTCATGCCCTAGAGTAAACCCCATATCCAAATCCACCAGTAGGGTTTTTTTTATCCAGGCGGCCTCAATTATGATGTACCAGGTACTTTAGCTGTACTACCGTATTTCATGGCTAACCGTCCCTTGGTAATGTATAGTGTGACACCCAAAACAACCTTAACACTAAATAAAACTGGAAGTTTGTCAGTCAAGATCTAGATGTTTGGTAAACACCTTAGGCATGCGTCATGGATCTATCATTATGCAAACGTATGGTGAACCCCCAGGTATTTTAAGTCATATGTAGGTTTTGAAGAACCCCAAATTTCAATACAAAAGTTTTCATATTCATGTCAGAATCTGAATGTATTGGTGCTACTCTGGATAATTGTGATATCATCTATCCGGTCTCTATTTTTGTCAATCAAAGGAAAGTAATGCTTGGTAGGTTTTTATCATGTTATAGTCCTACTGTTTTTAGATCATGTCTATACTTTTATCAAGAAGGAAACTCTTGTTACATTTTTGTTATGATACGGCCCTACTATGCTTTAGGTCCAACCTGAAAATGTAAAATTGTAACGATAAGAAGATTTAGTGGAAGGGCATACCTGAGCTGCAATTAAGTAGTTATGGGTGTTGTCAGACGAACAGACGGATGAAACGCCGCCTTCTCCTAAAGAAAGGATGTATGTGCTATGAGGTTCAGAGAGTGAAAATTTGGCAACACCCTTCCAATGGGGTTTCTCCTTCCACTCTTCTGGTTTTTAACCCCTTGTCCATTCAGCAATGTCCTTTCAATTCTCATTTCATTGCTGAACTTTCCGTTTGGAATTTTGCAATAAGAAAATTTAAATATAAATATAATAAATATTATATGTTAACCGCCTGTTAACCTAGGTTAATGGTCTTATGAAGTGGGCTTTGCCAACATTTATAAGCAGTGCTGTTTTAAGGGAAATAACGTAATGAATCTTTGTTTATCATTTGATGTACTTTTTCCTGAGATGAACTTATGTTTTTCCTTCAACAATGATGACATATATCAAAATTTTAAGCATACAAAAAATAATTTATTGTGAAATTGAAAAAGTAATGAAATAATTTATTGTGAAATTGAAAAAGCAATAAAATAATTCTTTAAAATGAAATATAACTTTATTTATTTCTGATTTTAAGATTTTTTTAAATTTATATTAAATTTAATTCTTTAGAAAGCATGGAGAATAATGAGAAGCATAAACATCAAAATTTCAACATATCACACCAAACATGCTCATGGGTTATTCTTAATTTATTGTCTAGAAAAAGCAATTAGAATTTCATAGATTAATACAATTAAAAAAAAAAAGACACAATTGTAAGGTTCTGAATTTTTAAAAGAATAAAAGACAAGAATTGATTCTTGAACTCAAGAAGATTAAGGGTACTTAAAATATTAATTTGTTTAGTTGACTATTTATTAATAGTTTGATTTTTAATCTTTCAAAAGATGGTAAATTAAGGATAGATATTATTTAGAACTATAAAATTTGACAATGAAATTAGAATTTGGAAAGCACTTGCATAAGAAGAAATGTAGTGATGTATCTCTTATATCTATATATACTATGCATAGTAATTTGATCTTTAATATCTATTTTAACATAACAATTGCAATCACCCCATCAAATAAAGATTAGATTCATTGAGCTTGGTTCTTTTATAATTTAACAAAATTTAAATGAATCATTCACATTTTTAAAGAAAGTACAAGCATATACAAAGAGAAGAAAAAAAACGTCTCTAACTAATTCAATTTAAAAAGAAAGTAAGCATAATTCAAATCTTAAATTAATAAAATGAATGATATTTCATAAATAATGCACAAACTAAGCAAATTTATTCTCAGTTTGGATACATAAGACTACATTATTAAAATGAAAGGTCTTTTATATTAAGCCTTCATAAGAAGAAGAGAATTCCAATAAGACATCCTTCATACTGTCAAGACTGGTAACAAACATCCAAGTTATGCATACTAAATTATTCTCTTATAATCAATAAAAAAATAATAATAGATGAACGACATCTATATTAAAGTGTCAACTAAAAATCTAAAAAAAATATCTACTAAAGAAGTAAGAAAAATTAGGTTCTAAAACCTTGTATGGCTTAAGAATGTTCTTTTTTTTCAATTTTAAGACTCATTATGATATGAAGAAAATTTATAGAAATGTTGTTAAGTATGGAGATCATCCTTAATATCATCATAATAATTATCATCATTTCTTTAAGTTGTAATATGTTGAGTAATTTTTATATCATTTTTCATTAGCTTTTTTTTAATGACTATACAAATTTTCATATATAGTTTTGTGGGACTTATAAAGTCTACAAAAGAAAACTAAATTAAAGAGTAATTCTGGTGAGCTGTTTTGAGACAGTTCTGATTAATTAAGATGAAATTAGATGATTAGTTATGTACATTCCTTACAGAAAATAAAATACATGTTTGTTTTAAAAGGTGAACCCTCGAATATCTTTTATAGCATGTAGGCAAAAAAAAAATTGAAATCTCTCATATCACATAAAAGAAAACTTTGATACACATAGACAAAGAATCTTGTTTGTTTTTTACATTCACTTATCTTCTAATCTACCAATGAATACGGGAAGAATAAGATCTAATGGTTTGTTTATATGAATTTTGTGAAGAATAGAAGAAAAGAGGGCAAGGAACAGAAAAAAAACATAGGAGGCTATTCTGCAGCACCTTTTATGTTGTGTAATTATATGATTCTAAATTGTTTCTTTCTCTAAAGCATGGTGAACATTGTAGACTATTATAGCAACAAATTAATGATCAGGTGAACTTAACCATAATTTATTGGGGTAAGCTCAATTCACATAAGAAGCCCACAATATTTCCTATCTAAACATTAAAGAACTCATGTGAGAAAAAAAAACTAATTTATGTTAATGTCAAGATTGATTGAAACTCAAAAATATAACTAAAATAAATCAATAAACATTAGGGAAGAGAAAATATTGAGTACAAAAATAAAATGCAGTAAAACCAAAGTTGAAGGAGATAATCCAAAGGTGGTTTCCCTACAAGAAACCAACCAGTCATCTATATAAAAGAGTCAAGCATGTTGGATTTAGGATCTATTCACCTTGAAAATCTCAATAAGGTTTATAATAATTTTATATTTAATATTGCCAATAAATAATTGTTATATCTCGAAAGAACATAGAGTGGGTAGACTTGCACAACTCTTTATGTGGTAGGATTGTTAATTGTTTATCCTCTCATGTATAATTGTAGGGTATTTAAATTGGGAGTTACTTTTAAGAAGATATCAAAAAGCTAGTAAAGATTAGGATACAAAAAAGATGCAAAAGCATTATGATAGATCTGGTCGATATTCCAATGGAGTGCCTAAGATTGGGATCTTGGTCAATTTGACCATTATGATACTATCTATGACATTTATTTTATAGGTGGTGGATGTAAGGTGCATAAGAGAAGTTAATATTTGACATATAATGACCGCTTGAAGGTGATGTATGAGACACCTCAAGAGGATTTGGATGCCTAGTTTTGAGTATGATATTGACATTTTTTTCAAATATCATTCATTGTACATCTTGTATTCATCCTTATATATTGTTGACTTGAGATTGTATAATGATCATGTTTAATAGTAATTTGAGCACTATTATTCTAGCAGATTTCAAAAGGATAAGTTGATGTGTTTTAACTTATATATGCCTAGGTATATGGGAGTGACTTTTTCTTGAAAGTGATTAGATTCATATAAATATTTATGTTATGGTTTACATCTACTTAATTAATTATTTCTATTGAACTATTTATGATTTATTTTTTGTTATTAAAGTTAGTTGCATTGATATTTGTCATGAGGTTAGTTATGGTGTTACTCCAGTGGTGATAAATAGTCATCATGGGGTACTACGGTAGTATGTTGTTCTAGCAATGATGAATAGTCATCATGGATCTCATCTAGTGCTTCAGGTTTGCCCATAATGTTGAATGAAGTTGTAAGGTCGATGGTTAGGGTTGCAGAGGGGATGGTTGTAGACCCCCTACCATGTCGAAGGCCTTCATCATTAGGTGAGTCACCATTAGGTGTACTATTGGAGGCAAAAAAATGAGACTTGCTATAAATAGCATTTTTCGCATGTGTTAAACATGTAGTTATGTGTGTCATACTATTATATTTAGTAAGTGGTCTTTAATTAGGAATCTACAACTTGGTTTTTATATGCTACTCAAAGTCATGTTTTCATTCACTTTTGCAGAGTTTTAATAGTGAAAATTCATAAGAATTAAAGAGTCAATACTGAGTGTTGGCCTCCAATAATATTTCAATAACTAAGCCCAAAGATGTGACTCAAAGATTAGATATCTAATCTAAGTAATTATATCATTCACCATGAAGATTCATTTATTCATCAATCTAGGAACGTCAACTTAAAATTGGTTTGCACTGTATGTGCACCAGGACTCATTTGTAGCCATTCAATCCTATAATTAGAAAGGAAACAATACTGGAAGTAAATACCTAAAAGGAAATAAGTGAAATACTAAGAATAAAATAAACTAAGTTGAACATAAACATATAAAATAAGTATAAATCTTAGCAAATAGAAAAGAAGCTACTCAGTCTTCCTTGGTTGTAGGAACATACATAAAATGGAGTTCCAATGGTTGTAGGAACAGATAGTTTCTAAGACTGCACTAACTATTGGATAGGAAAGTAAATACTTAATCAAAAGGGTGGAATTATCACCAAGTGGGCCTCCTTAGATGAGTTTACCTAGATCTTACTCAAATGCAACAAATTAAAAAACCATTCTATTCATTGAAAATGTTGTCATAACACAACAGTAACATGATTATATTTCTTAAAACTAAAGATAAGAGTACAACATCATAAATTCTAACCTCTTACAGAGGAACATCTAATCTTATTTATAGTAGAAAAACTCCTAAGATAATCTTATTTATTGTTGTGTTATTCTTCCAACAAACTAGGAGGATGTCATCTATGGGAAGCATGGAAAAGAGGGGGGAAGTTATGCATGCATAAGGCCTAGTCAAACTAGTCATATCTTAGCGAGGATTTAGCATAACAGTTCACCAAAATCTTATCAACGAACAGACATGGATATTTAAAACTGAGCTACCACTTCCTTACAAACTGGAAGTTTGAAACTATAGAAGTTTTCCATGTCCATCTCATCTTGACTCCTTTAGCCATCTAAACAATAAGCATGTACTTCCCTCATCCGACAAACTCCATCTATTTTTGTATTTTGATATAATCATGCATTATGATATTAGTGTGCAAAACAATTGTATTTCCAAAAACATTTTAGAGTAACATTCATCCAACAACATGTAAAATTAATATAAATAGATCGCATAGGAGTTTAATATTTAGAAAAAAATGGGTACAAGGATAAGTTCATGCCCATAGTTCATAAGTTCAAGAAATAGTATAAAAACATCAGCAAACAAGTGGTAACCCTTATAACAATGTCACAAAAAGAATGATATTTTATACAAAATTGAGCCATTATCTAGGCTCATCATCTCCCCCCAACTTAACGAGTTGTTGGTCCTCCAACAAGTGGAGCTTTATTCCTTTGTCTAGCTAATTCTCTGAAATCTCCAATAGCTATCTCTCATTTATCATTGTCAATTATTTCTAAGTCTGGATCCCAATAGAACCCTTTCTTGTTGGCTAGTCTACTCAATCTTGGTCTCTATGCCTCTTCATTATATTGGTATTTCCTATAGTATGGCACTAGCCACAGTAGGATAGGCGGTTGGAAGATTAGTGGGAGCTAGTATTGTTGTGTTATTCTCTCAAGATGCAAATACTTGTTGGCTCGTCTACAAGCTACATAGTATTTTTGTAAAGAGTGGGGTGCAACCTATTTCAAATGATCTAGAAATTCATTCCATCTCTAAGCTAGGCATTCCATCACTATCCTCCCCACATCTGCAGCTACCTATTCATACTCTAAGTCTATCTCTTCCCTGAAATCCATTATCTTTTTCTTGTATTTAAGATTGTAGAGAAGTTTGTGCCAGGTGTAGTAAATGGTTGTAGGGTTACCTTACTCATCCCTTAAAGATAGGTTTGTTTCAATTTATTTATCCTTGTAGGATCTGAATTGTTACCCACAAATAATTTTATTATGAATCCATGACATTAATGTTTAATAAGTCAAATAACTAAGAGGGGGTGAATCAATTATTCCCACACAACTCATATAACTTTTCCTCTATCAATCAACTCGCAAAAATAGTTCTAATGACTTTAGAATTTTTTGGATAAGCACATCAAAAATCCACATAAATGTAAGCATTAAGAACATAGAAACATCAACAAAGAGAACACCAGAATTTTACATGGAAACCCAAATGGGAAAAACCACAGACAAGCTAATTCTCATGAAATGTAATACACCTATTAAGGTGACACCAGTATGGTGATTTTCACAAGGGCTCACTTCCAGATGTGCTCTCTATAAGTAGGCTCACTGTTGGTACAATAACCTCACTGTCAATACACTAAGGCTCACTATCGATACACTAAGGCTCATTGCCAATAATGCTCACTACCAATCAGGCTAACTACCCTTATACAAAGTAGATATCTGAATGGAATCATGAATTATACAAATTGCATCTTAACATGCATGATTAATTCCACAATTAAGCTCTATCACCACAACCACCAGTAGAACACCAAAGGATTCATCTATTACTTTGGATATGCAAGCATCAATAGGATCTTCAATCTATCACAACGGAATCCACTGCTTATACACAATATTAATGCAAGATTGCTCGACCAAAATTACCACACTAATTCTACTCACACTCTACTCACAGATACAAAGAAATTATTCTTTTTTATATTGGTATTTGATCTTACATATGTCAGCTTCACATCAAGAGTGTGACAAAATTGATGCAATAAATTTATATTTAATGCAAAGCATCGATCCTAAATCTAGGACATGCATACGAACATGCTACAATACAACCCACAAATAGGTTGGGCTTAAGGTATTATAATTCATTTTTCCAAAGCCATCAAAATATCACATACAAGTCCAAAAGATGAAGACATATAATAACCATTACCACCAAATGAAAAATGTCCATAGTACGTTGTAGCCAAAGCACCAAAACTATTTGATGAACTGCACATCAACAATCACCAGAAACCATAGGAATAGCCAAACATCAAAACCATACAAGACTACTGATGTATATGAAGCATTGGTAGAATACAATACACTTGTTCCTGAAGCACTACTGAACATGAGAAATACTCAACCAAAATTCGTGTTCGCGTACCGATGAACAACAAAATATACCCCATACTGCCAAAAACCAACTGATACCACTAGAGTGTCGGTATGGAGATTTTGACATCAATGACAATCAATGTCAGAAATAATACTAAAAATCTCCCCCTTTGGTATTGATGGAAAAACTTCAAAAACTTCTTCAGAATAATAGCACTTTACTTGCACTCCAAAATACTCCCCCTGAGTAAATGTAACCTGTAACACGGCTTGTCTCCCCCTTTTTTCCATGATGGTAAAGGGAAAAAACAAAATGATATATAAAAGGTATTTAAAGTAACACAACATATTTTATTGAAAATAACTTTGATTACCTCTCCTTCAAAACTAGAAATTCCTTCTTCCACTTGACAACTATCGCCTCCATGCAGGCACATAAACTATCACATTTGACCAACTTGTCAAATGATTTTTCCCTGTCCAAAACTAAGACCTCTATTCATACTCCTTTACATCAACTATGATGCAAGCAACATGCTCCATTATAACTTCAATCATGTCCTTCATAATCCAGAATCTCTTGATCAAGTCTTCTCTTTGTCTTTGTTGCAACAACAATTTTGCCTAATGTTCACCTACTTTGATCCTCTGCTTTCCATCTCTATCCTTAAATATGTCATATGTTTTCCCCAGCTCATTGAGCTATGTCTCAATATTTTCACACTAACCTTTAAAGTTGGCGATCGCAATATGCCACCGAAGATAGTATTGATAGGCACTATTGATTTTTTCCATGCAAGATTTTGTTTTAGTGATAAGCAAGGATAATCTTTGCTTCAACTATCACACGTCTTAAAAAATTTATTTGCTACAACCAAATAATCAACACTAAACTCCAACAAATGGTTCTCTATATGTATTACCATCTCTCTATGAAGCATAATGGATACACTAAATACCAAAACTTTCTTATTGATCAGATGACCAATCAAAAGCTTCAACACCAAGGTCATGTCGGTTGAAGAGCATTCAGTCCATAAACCACCAACTCTGTCAAATTCTCCCTTAACCAACATACTTTTGATAGTGTCAGAATCAACAAAATCTAATTCCTTTGGAGAAACCATTATTTTCTCCACTTCTTCCTTGAATTATGTCTCTTTCACTGAATCTTCTTCTTCACCAACTTCTTCTTCTTCACTTTCCAAAATAGTAACAATTTCCTTCTCTTTCTCACTTGTATTTATCCTCTTTAGTCCAGAAGATGAACTGTCTATAATATCTTCTAGCTATTTTTATCAGAAAGAGGGATCTCCTTCAATTTCCTTTGTCGTTAAAGCATCAACCACCAATCCAAAGCTAAGATTTTCTTGAAGAGTCATGAAATATGCCTTGTAGGCATCTACCTTATCTTCCAACCCTTCCCGGTACCTGTAAATTTTCTTACCAATAGGAATGTAGGTCCTCCATACAACACACTCTTTTCCAGGCAAAGATTTCATGAAATAGAACACTAAGCACATGACCAATGAACCAAAATAGAAACTGTAATTGTCTTCTACTGACATCTTCACATTCAACTTCAATTTGTCTAACAATATTTTTTATAAATCCATTTTTATATTCTCATTCACCATTTACATGACATATACTTATCCATAGCAGAATTTGAACCATCATGATTACAAAATTGAATTTGTAAGACATGACATGAGAAACATACCTTATGATAGGATCTTCAATGGCAAATATTTGAAAAGCATGATGATCCCTACCAATCATTTCTAGGGATTCTACCTCTTCATAACTGGTAGATTTCTTTACAGGTACTTCGCCAACACTACACAGACCAGTAATCTCCTCAATTACTTCCTTCGTCACATTGTAAGGTTTGTCCAATACCAAGGTTTCTCCTTGAAACTAACTTAGCAAAAACTGTATGACTTCCCTTTCATCGCAACATGAAAATTCTCCCCAAATTTGGAGCCCTAGATTTCTAACTTTCTGCATTCCGTCTGTGGGAAAACCAAAATCTAATTTATTTATATGACCATGATCAAATTATTTCAATTCAAATCCTTTCTCCATTCTTCTTTTAACACCAACATGAATAGAAAACTTGGGTGCCATGAATCAACTTATAGATTTTATGCTTTTGTTACTTTGTAAATTCACAATTTTCCTTCTTGAGCTACAATGCCAAGTGATTTGAATGTTTAACCCATTTAAAATCCATGAACTATCATTATCAAGATTCTCACCTGAATTAATTATTGTTGATGTAACCATTGTACTTCACACATCAATCACTCAAAATCGTCTTGTCATTATTAATGTCACTTCACATATGTTGACAATAACCTAGTTGCGGCAAATACCTCGTTGGAACAGGGGATATGTAAAAATTTGAATTGTTCAGTACTCCCCTTGAGCCAAAGCTCTCAACTCAGTTGTCACTAGGACTAGCACTAAAAAATAGTACAACTGAAACACCTACACCATCATATTTCTTTTTCTATTCCATATTCTGCTTCTGAGATTCACTAGATTCTTCAGTATGATTATCACATCTAGTATTCAGCGGTCCACTACCAGATTTGCATGGTTTAACATAGTGACCAGTCTGTCCACATGTGAAACACTTCATATTCCTTTTTCCAGACTTCATCAATACATGATTAGATTTGTATTGACTAGCTTTATGGCCAAAGTTATGACATCAACAAATTCCATGAAAAATATTGATCTTTGCATTCTCATGATCTAAGACTTAACTCTTACACTAAATTTCTTTGTGACCTACCTTATGATAGATAAGCATTGAATTATTTTTTCCTCTCTTATTTTACAATCAACTTCCTTATGGCCAATTTTTTTCAAACACAACAACAACCATTAAAAGTTAAATACTTATGAGTATTTAGTTGTCTTACCGGAGACCTCATTGCAGATGGTTTTTTATTTTTGTCCTCAATTATCTTTCCTTTACCTCTGTCATTTTGATTTGAGCATTCTCCTTCTTTGTGGCCTTTTTACATGTCCAATAAATTGTCCAGAATAGTACTACTTTCACCTGCCCTAGATTATGCCTTTAGCCTTTCTAATTCTAGATTTAACTTCTCATTTTGTTTTGATCTCTTTCTGATCGTTTCCTTAAAGTTATCTTCAGTCTCTCTGTAGTCTTCCAATGCCTTTTCTAGTTCAAATCTAGTTAACCAGACACTCTTTGACTTGTAATTTGATCTAGCTCTGATGAGAACTTCCTTCCGAGTCTCTTCCTTTGACTCTATCTTTGATTCTTGATATGGATATGCACAAAACTATTTTGATTTTATCAGCTTAGTCAACTCCCCTTTCATCTCTACAATTCTATCATTTGATTTCTTTAATTCTTGACTGACTTCCTTATGTCTATCTTTGAATTTCTTGATATGATCCCTTAACTTAGCGATGCAAGTATTTTCTTCTTTTAGATTTTCCTTCGGCTCCTAATTTTATCATTCAGTACCTTCAATGTCACTCAACATGATTTGCCAACCTTCCTCAATATATAAACATCCTTCCATCTATTCAAGAAACAAAGATCTCCCTCAAGTGGTTAAGCTTTATCACCAAGGGACTAAGCTCTGATAACAATTATTGAATAGATCGAATAACTGAGAGGGGGGTGAATCAGTTATTCCCACACAACTTATAAATGTTTCCTCTATCGGTCAACTCACAAACAACAATTCTAACAAATTTAGATTTTTTTTAAGCACATCAAACATCCACATAAATATAAGCATTAAGAACACACAAACACCAACACAAAGAACACCATAATTTTACGTGGAAAACCAAAATGGGAAAAACCACGGAGAAGATAATGATGAACTATAACTGGTTAAATGTTTGAAGATGATAAGTTGATGAACACCGAGATGCAAAAGTGAATGCAAGACATTAAATTAGTTAATGTATTGTATTGTCATTGATGTCAACTTGATATAATCTGATTGGTCATACACATATTGTCATAGAATTCAAGAGCTAAAAGAGACAAAGTTTATGTTATCGGTAAAACATAAAAAGCCAATATACACCAAGTGACAGTGTACACTGAGTGACAGTAAACACCAATGGATAGTGTACACCGAAGGATAGTATAAATTGAGCAAGTGTCACCGACCAGTTCACAATGTATACCGAGCACCACAGTAACTAAGCATAACTGAAGTTGTTACCAAGGACAACTGGAGTCAATGACTGAGCTAACTGAAGTTGATCACCGATCAGAACTAAAGATATAGAATGACAAAAACACTTAGCTGGTAGGAGCTATATTTAGAGTTAATTGATTGATTGCTTTGTTTTCATCGATCAGTTGAACTAAAATAAAGAAGAGATTTAAAGCACATATAAAAAGGAGAGATTTGTGGAATAAATCTGAAGGAGAGCTTTACGGATTAAAGCAAGCATGGCAAGATTTACGGATAAAAAAAGTGATCTACGATGAAAATAAGAAGATTGAATGGCTAAATCATGTTTATATAAAGAGACAAGTAATTCATTATAAAAAGAGGAATGTTGAATATAATTATGGTGAAGATAGAAGTATTCATGCAGATCTGATCATACAAGCTGAAGAATAGAGCCAAGAATTCTGCAGACACCGAGCAACAGAAGCAAGAGCATTCACCGAGCAGAAAAGAAAAAAGAGGAGAGTAAAGGAACTGAAGAGTATATTGATCAAAGAGGTATTATGGACTAACAATAGATCTGAAAATCTACAAGTTAAATTTGTATTATTGAACAGATCATTTACTGTTTTAGTTTAACCATTGACTCAGAAAATCTCTTAACCAAGTGGGATTTAACCATCCTTAATGTATTGAGATACTCAAGAGTATCAAAAGGTTTTCTTATTGACAACATGGTGAATGCTAGGTCAAAATAAAAACTGTTAGTTTTGAATCCTCTAACAAGGTCACACTTAACAGTGCGTTTATAACCTTTAACAGGGTTGGCTCTTCACCGAGCTCACTTCAGAAGAGTAAACATTTTGGGTTACCGGTCCCAAGTGGTTTTTCCCTTAATAGGGTTTCTACGTTAAAAATCTATGTCAAATGTGTATATGGTTCATTTCTTTGAATTTTTTCTTTACACATTGCTAAAACTGGATTGGTCGATAAACACTAAGTTTATTGTTGCTACTTGGTAAAGGCTAGAAAAACATAAATAGTATATCTTACTGTGTAGTATATATTTGTTAAGAATATTTAAAGGCATACATCTTGTAGGAATGAATGATAACTGAAGGTATTATATTTAAGATATAAGTTTTGGTTGGATTGTTTGGATTAATTTTTGAGGCCACTGATTCACCCCCCAGTTATTCTAACAGATATTTATCATGAAATGTAATACACCTATTAAGGTGACACCACTATGGTGATTTTTACAAGGGCTCATTGCCAGATGTGCTCAGTGCAAGTAGGATCATTGCTGGTACAATAAGGCTCACTATTGATACACTAAGGCTCACTACCAATAAGGCTCATTATTAATCGAGCTAACTGCTCTTATACAAAGTAGATATTAGAATGGAATCATTAAGTGTACAAATTGCATTTGAACATGTACGATTAGTTTCATAGTTAAGCTCTATCACCACAACCACTAGTAGAACACCAAAGGATTGATCTACTGCTTTCGATATGTAAGCACCGAGAGGATCTTCAATCTATAAAAATGGATTCAATACTCATTTTTATTATTGTCACAATATTTATCATTCATAATTACCACACTGATTCTACTCACACTCTACTCACATATACAAAGAAATTCTTATTTATTTATATTGGTATTTGATCTTACATATGTTGGCTTCACACCATGAATGTGACAATACCAATGCAATAAATATTATATTTACATTTAATGCAAAGCATCGATCCTAAATCTAGGACATACATAAGAACACACTGTAACCACCTGAATTTGGTCTGTCGCAACTATAGACCCTATTTTCCCTAAGTGTGATCATACCCTCGATTTATGT
>MU228305.1:2748393-2765597 GCA_018584345.1 Thuja plicata
AATAGATCGATTTTAGCGGGTTTCCTATGTTTTTCATGTTTTTCACTAACCCCATGTTGCTAATATAACGATTTATTGAAGTGTTTGTGTTGATCTAACAGGTACCCAAATACACACACACACACACTACAATACAACCCATAGATAGGTTGGGCTTATGGTATTACAATTAATTTTTTTGAAGCCATTCTCTATCGCAGCCAAGTCCAAAAGATGAAGACATATAATAACCATTTCCAACAAATGAAAAATGTCCATAGTACATTGTAGCCAAAGCAACAAAACTATCTAATGAACTAGACATCAACAATCACCAGAAACCAATAAGAATAACCAAACATCGAAACCATACAAGAGTACTGATGTATATGAAGCACATATAGAATACAATACGCTTGTCCTTGAAGCACTACTGAACATAAGAAATGCACAACTAAGATTCTTATTCACATACTGATGAACAATGGGATATACCCCATACTGCCAACAACTAACTGATATTGCCAGAGTGTTGGTATGGAGATTTTGACATCAATGACAATCAATGCTAGCAACAATACTAATAATTATAGCCCTCAGATGGATGTCTCCAACATACAATAATTGATTTCACTCATGGTCATTGGGAACAAAATAATTATGTAAATACAACTCACACAATAAATTCCTTACTTCAGGAGGACAAGGTTGATAAGCCTGGATGAATTTTTGTGGGGTTTCTATGGAAGGATTCAACCCAAAAATTACCATGGAAGATTTAAAAGAAAGACTCCGCTCCTTTAGATGTAGTGAATATATCCTTGGAGGGTCTTACACTCCATAATTTGTGGTACTAAAGTCACTAATTTCCTCACCTTATCTTATAATGTAGCAATTTTTACATCCTTTTCCTCAATCTTTGAATTTTTCTTGTTGAATACTTCCTCCAACCCGAGTTTCCCTTTATTCTATTCTTCCTCTTTCTCTTGCACATCTCTCCATAAATATAGGGCTACTAAAGCCAAAGAGAAAGCATATGGTTTGTGTTTACCTACAAGCATTTTTCTTTGCTTTTGTTCCTTATGTGAAACCTGCTCTACAATAGTAGCAAGATCTGTCAACCCTACATTTTCATTCTCTTGTCCTTCTTCTACCAATAAGTCTTGATCTTCCTGAGGAAGATACCTTATCTGGGATATTTTCTCATCTGTGTCCTCCTCAACCTCATATGTAGGAATCACTGCCCTATCCTACTTCTCAGATGAGGAGATAAATTTTGAGCTCTCCCTAGGAGGACGATTTTGAGTTGATCTTTCTTCTTTACTAGGGGAGGTGTGAACTGATTCTAAGGATTCAATTTCTATGTTTACCTACCTTTTAGGGGCTTCTTACCTCCTACTTTTCTTTCCCCTAAGCTGATGACTTCTTCTTGGGGAAACACTAGCAGAAGATTTTGTCAATTTTGACTTCTTAGAAGGGCTTTTATTTTTCTCAGAAGCTGTAGGAAGCTTTGTTTCTTAATTTATTTTCTTCCTAGGGCTAGGGCTTACTTTTTCAAGAGTTTTCTATTTTTTCTTGGTTTTCCCTTTATTAGCTTCTACTTTTCTCATTTTTCCTTTTTCTTTTCTAATAGCTTCCCTAGTGCGAATTGATGTTTTGGAAGAAACATCTACATTAGGGTCTGAGGAAGAGCTATTTAGATCCTCATTACCAGAATTAGAGGAAGTAGCTTCTACTATAGGAGGGTTTGTGCTAGGATCTATACAAGAATTTGAAGCTCTAGGAGTAAATCTAATTACCCCTCCTTCCTTACTAACCCTATGAGTTAGGGTTTGACCTCTAGGAGCCACGTTTACCAATATGAATTTAAATTAATTTTTAAAAACTGATCCCATGACATGTTAGACACATCTTGCAAAGACTCTATTTCCCTACCTTTTTGTATCTCAGTAGCCATGATTGACAAAAAATTGTTTAGGATATTTGGTACATCCATCCTCGTTCCATGTCACATGTGGCTCAAAAGCTTGAAATGCACAACATGTAGACATGATTGCCTCCCTTCGTAGGCATGGTATCTAATGATATACACAACAACTTATTTTTATGTCTCTAGAAGGGAAAGCCTCTATGTACCATGTCTATCTACAACAATTGTAGGATCCCTAGGGTTTGTAAACTCTACCCTAGCTGGTCTAGCATCATAAGTGTCAAGGTATGGTTCACCTTCAGCAGGGAGGCATGTAACATCTAAAATCATTTCTTCAATGGATATGACTTTTAATACCTTCACTAGTGCTTCACCATGAAAAGGTTAATGCAAAGTCTAAAGCAACCCCATTGTTGAAACTATTAAGTTTCAAGAAGTAGTCTAACCAACCACAGTTTTTGAATTCTAGTTCACAAAGTGCATCCTGTTGGAGTACATTATGAACTATTGGATCACTTCTAACTAGATGACCCCCCATTGTCTCTACCCACATCTTTACAATTGCTCCTGCAAAGGCCCCTATCTATAATTTCCTCAACTAAAAACTCAATTTCCTTCCAAGTTCCTACAATTTTCTTTCCTCACCAATACTAACGTCACTGCTATATAACTTCTTATTTTTCCAATTTTTAGTGGCATCATGATTCAAACTAAGGCAATAAAGAAGGCATTAAAGAGGTGCATTATCAAAGATAATGGTGATGGTTTAGTACAAATAAGAGGTTTAGTATAAGTAAGTTCAAATGAACTCACTGCCACATCTTTCATGCAGAATGTCATTTCATAATTTCAAAAATTAAAGTTTTAAAAACTAATATGACTGGTGCATTAAATGTGACAAATTACAAGTATGAATTAAAATTAGTCATCTTGCTAATCTTCCTATTATTAATGGTTTATTCATGAGGTATTTGACTGCTACATGATCTATATGGAAAAATATTTGGTATCTTGTGATATAATGTTTGCACTTGTTGAGAGCATAAATCACTGCCAACATCTCTTTTTCTCTTACAGTGTAATTGAACTCAACCCCTTAAAGGTTTTTGTTGACAAAGTAGATAAAATTTTCTATAGTCCTTTCCTTTTGTCCCAAAACAACTCCTATAGAATAATCATATGCATTTGTGTGGATGTGAAAAGGTAGTTCCCAATTAGGACCTTTTAGAACAGGAGCTTGGGTTAATGTAGTTTTTAAATCAGAGAATGTTTTATCACAACCTTTTGTCCATTATAACTCAACATATTTAGTTAGTAGGTATAGAGTGGTGCTTCCATTTTTTTAAAGTCTGTTATGAACCTCTTATAGCAGTCTGCATGTCCTAGAAAACTTCTAACATCTTTTTGTTTGACAAGAATGGGAAGAGTTGTAATTACCTCAATTTTGGTTGGGTCCACTTGGATTCCCTTTGGATAAATATAGTGGCTAAGGACTACCCCTTCCTGCATCATAATAAAAAATTTCTCACTATTCAAGGAAATATTATGATCCTTACATCTTTATAAACCCTTTTTTAGGTTGGCTAATACTTTTACAAAATTAGCCTCATATGCAATAAAATCATCCAAGTAAATCTCCATGCAGACATGTGAGATATCTATAAATATTCTAATGACTGCTCTTTGGAAATTTTCAAGTGCATTCCATATGCCAAAGAGAAGTATAGAATAGGCATAATTTACCAAAGGACAAGTAAAGGTTGTTTTGCCCCGATCTTTTGGTGCAATATGTATCTGGTTAGAACCAATGAATCCATCCAGGAAGGAAAAGTAATGCTTCCCTGCAAAGTAATCTAATGCATGATCTATAAAAGGAAGTGGAAATTAATCATTTTTTGTTGCAGAGTTTATCTCTTTATAGTCAACATAAAATCTCCATTTTCCTCCCTTTTTAGGCATTATGACCAAAGGTGACACCCATTTATTGTCAAATATAGGTATATAAATCTTGCATCCAATAATTTTTGTAATTATCCTTTCACAACCTCCCTTAATGAAAGGTTAATTCTCCTTTTTGGTTGCCTTACTAGGGTACAATCTTCTTTAATGAAGATTATATGAGTAATAGAGTTTGGGATCTAATCCTTCCATATCATGATAACCATGCAAATACATATTGGTGCTACTTTAACAAGTCTGTCAAAGATACTTTTTGGTCTTAGCTAAGCTTGTTATTAATATTAAAACATTTCCCTTCTACAACTTCCACTTGTGTGATCAACTCAACTATAGATGTTTCACTTATACTTGGAATTTTGAACTCATGAGGTAACAGTGTATGAAGGATATCAGTTGTTACGAGAAACTCGGGTGCATGAGAAATTGGCAGAAGTGTTTGTAGTGGACATGGAGAATATGATTCAGAAGTGTGGAGTTGTTCATGCACTTCATAATGGTTCTGAAGTATATAGGATAATATATTATCACCTTCCTGAAGTTGTATAAAAGGAATTCTACCTATCATCATTAGTCGTGCAACTGAATTGACTTCCTCAACCTCTTTCCCTATGTCTATCCAAATGGAGTGTTGCAATTCATGAAATGGTTGATCAGGAGAATAGATGACAAGATTTTTAGTACTCTTTCCATTAGAAATGGTTATGTCACCTGACCGACATTCTATGTAGGCATTTTTTATAGCCAGTCATGGCCTTCCTAGAATAATGGGATACCCTCCTAGTGTAGCTTTAGGGGAAAGTATCATAAAACCTAGTGGATAATCCCATGAATCTAAAGTAGAAACGAGGTCCTCTACCATACCATCTATTTTGATAGTAGAACTATTAGCAAGCTAAAAGATAGTAGGGGTAGGTCTCAAATTTGTAACATTTAGTTGTTGCATGGTATCCTTAGTCATAACATTGATTGTTGTACCTTAATCTATTAGAGTATTTTTTACTTTAATTCCATTTATAACAACCCCAACTACATGACTGTTTGGGTTAGAATATTTAGAAAAAAATCACTTTTACAAGTATGATATCTGCTAGTTGTCCCACTACATGGACTGTTGTGGGGTTCTTCTTTTTTCCACTTGGATTTTTAAGACATGCTTCTTTGATTGCCTTACTATATATTGGAACATCTTTTATGGCCTAAAAAAATTGTATTTTGACACATATATGCTTTAAATGATCTAGAAAATCAAAGGTTATTTCTTCTTTTAATGCAACATGTTCTAACCTCTAAGGAAATGGTGGGTCTGGATTAAAATAGCGGACTGGTTCAGTATTCTTAAACACACTTTATTAAGCTGGGATATTAGGTAAAGTTTGATGCTCTTCTTCTTCCATAGGAAGATCTATTATAATATGATTGGAAGGGGATGACAAAGTGGTTCTTGAACATAGATGAATGTCACTTACAATCACAACATATGCAGGGAATTGATTGGGATCTATAGAATAAATAGGTTATTGTTGTTGTTGTTTATTATTTGGGTTAGGTGTGGGTTCATTTGGTAACTAAGTAGGTCTATTTTTTCTAGCATTTGGATTGGGAGGGGGAATTATGGTTGGTTGTTGAGGTTGTGGAGGTGGTTGAAGGGAACTAGTAGCCTTGTTTGGCCATTGTTGTCCTCCCCTCCATTGGAATGTTTGTTGTCAATTCCCTTGAGGTTTTTCATCTCCCTTGAGATTGTTTCCACTAAGATGGAGATTTTTAATTGGGCCAAGTATTTTGAGGGTAATTCCAAGTCTAAGGAGATAGCCTCCAACTTTGAAGGATATGGGGGTTTTCATTGATTACCAGATGCATAAGAATTTAAATAAGGACCAATAAAAGATAATGGGTCTAGCGTCATACAATATCTTGGAGCCCATGTAATCCTTTGTCAAATATATAAAATTTGTTCATCATCTCCTTCAATTGGCTTGAGCTTAGCTATAATTTGGTGATTGTCAATGTTGGCTACCATTTTTCATCTATAATACTTGTTTTTCCTACATTGAGGGCAATATTCTGCCAACATTGCCTCTGTCTCCTCATGTTTCTTCTTTTCTTGGAGTATCTAGCTGCACGACCACATTATTTATGATATCTTCTTTAAATTCCTTGAGAAGATGAGTTATTACATACTTTAAACTCCATTTGTGGAGGTTTTACCCATAGTAGATTGGTAACCTCTTCCTTTCTTTATATTTTTCCTAGAATAATTTTGGCATATCTTCTTAATATCATCCCAATGAGCTTGAATGATATCTCCTCCTCCCATCAAGTCTAAAGCTTCTTTAAAGCTTTAATTGATTCCTGTAAGGAAGATAAATTTTTTAGACTCATCATTAAATGCATGATGTGGGTATTTTTTCAAAATAAACACGAACCTTGAAATATAGTATTCCAAAATTTCATCTTCCTTATGTTGCATCCTTAAGCTATCATCTCTCCTCATATCACTATCTCTACAGTATTCTTTATACTTATTAATAAACTTTGTTTTCATTTCATCCCAAGTATCTACAACATTTCCAGCTAAGCTCATAAACCATCTTAATGTTTATTCCTTCAAGGTTGTAGGAAACAATTTAAGCCTATGAGCATTAATAGTGTAATCATAGCTTCTACAAAGGATATCAAATTCAAACATAAAAGTATTTGGGTCCTTTGTTACTAGCCCATAGAACTTAGGAAGGACTGAAGTAGGGATGTCCTTGAGGTTATCAACTTCATTTTGGTTAGTGATAGGAAATAGAAAATATGGGTGGTTAGGTCTATTTTGGCAAACCATCCTTGCTTGATAGAGTACCAAGGAAAGTAGATCGTCAAACAAATTTTGGACAACTGGGTCTTCAAAGGAAGTTTATGAACTACTCAAATTGGCAAATACATCAACAAAAGGATTTATCTTATCTTCTTCTTCTTCTGGTAGATTGTGGAACCCAGCTGATTAGTTATCAGGATAAGGGTCATTAGAAAGAAATATCCCTAGAGCATCTCTTATCATGCCTCTATGCATGCAATATTAACTAAATAACAAAAAACCTACACAAAAAATGTTAAAATAATGGTGGGTCATTACTTATAAGAATGAAGGCTATACTTAAAACAAACTTCTAGATTATTGAAAATAAACAACAATTCAAAATAGATTCCAAAGAACACCATAGTTTGACACCATCCCCGACAACGACGCCAAAAATGTTGGCCTCCAACAATGTTTCAGTAGACGCCTAAATATTAATTAAATTAATGACTACTATAAATAATCAATAGATTATTTGTATTCATCTAACTATTTAATTTAGTCAATTAAATAACTTCCCTTTTAGTATTTAAATCCAATTTAAATACCATCCCAATGTATTTCAATTTAAGTACATTTACCTCACAAAACCCCTTTTTAATAAATTCATATTTATTAAAATTCCCTCACACTCCTAAATTCTTCTAAAATATGATTAATTAAAATCTAATTTGAATATTAATCTAAACCTAAGCTGGAAACCTACCCTAATCCTACCTATCCCACTTGCTAAACCTACCTTCTCACTTAATCATCCACAAATCACACTTAAAAGGTGATTCCTAACCTTTTTAGTTGTAATAGAATGCTCACACATGTGTGAGAAACCAATCCCAAGGAAGCCACCCAACTTCCTTAAATGTAACCACCTTCTTGTCCCCCACACATTTCCCTAAAGTTTCTCACACATGTATGAACAACCTTGAGCCACTCAAGCCTAAAATGCTCTAAAGTGACCTCTCCTCTAGCCTATGTGTCCCTTATGTGGCTCCTATGTGGATTCCACATAGGTGCCACCTCATCCAAGCCCTTCCCTTCCCTCAAAAAAATATCTAAATAGGAGGTTTTTATATTTGCAAATCATCTCTCATTTGTGCATTGTTATCATGCTAGAATAGCTCTATAATTTCATACTTATTTTCATGCTTCATAATCTTAGTTCTTTCTTAATCCAATTAGATATCATATGCTAGGATAATTGGTAAATGAATCTTGTGTATAGTTCTAGTTTAGGATTGTATTCTCATTTCCTCATTTTGGAAAGCTTGAGACCAACTTCTTCATGATAGTTCTTGAGTTCTCTCATCATCCATTAGATGTATTTGTAATCTTTATCCATAATCAAGTAATAAATCATTTGGGGATTATGCATTTGTATTTTTGAGAGAGAGAACATCCACAATCATTCTCTGATTTTGGAGATTTTAGGCAAACTTTGAAACTTGCATCTTATCATTTGCAGGGCTTTTTGGTGTTTTTAGTGTGTTTTGACAATTTAGCATTCTATTTTTTAGCAGTGATTGATTTTCGTAAGGGGTCCTAATGTCAAAATTGTTTCACATCCTTTCATCACAAGAACACTATAAATAACACTTTTTTTTAATACTTCTAGGATTCTAACACTCAACATTTAATCAGAGATTTACTGGAAAAGGGCAAATTTTGCATATTTTTGGGGCTTTTGTGTTTTGCAGGGTACAACGGCGTCTGCGCATACGTTGATTCATCCTGAATCACCATTCTACGTCTCTGCTCTGAATTGGCATATCCATAGGTATCAAGTTAATTTGTTGTTTCTTATTTATTCTACTAATTCTATTATTAGTAACTACTAATCAAATCAGTGTCTCTACCTGTAATCGGCGTCTACGCCCAATTTGCATAATTTTGTTGTTTCGAACAACTCTTTTTGGTGATTATTCTTGATTTGGAATGCTTGTCAAAGACCAAACACTTGGGAAACTACTAAGTGATATCCTTGCAGACCGCTTGGTCAAAGAACATCATTTGAAACTAATCACATTGTGCTTTTGTAGGTTGCCTAAATTCTCATCAACCAAATGATCATGATTCTTAGTGTTTTTATAGGAACATAGATTAACTAAGCGGTTTCTTGTGTTATTCAAATAAAGCATTAGAGGATTATGCTCTCTTTCCTTTGGGAAGAAAAAAAACCTAGACATGCTCAATTTTCTTTAGGAAAGTAATCTTTTGGGAGTTAACAACATGCTTTGAGTATTTGGGAGAAAAAATAACTAGATAGGAGAGTATTCTCTTTTCCCCTTGTGGGAAAATCAGAAATCTAGACTCCTTTCATTTCCAATCCATGCTTTTCAAGTTAATCCTTTAGATGGGCTTGCCGTTTGAGGTAAAAATCTCTCGAGAATGACCCACGTGAGAATGATGTGTAAGTCACACCACTCCAACTCATGTTAATCAAATTTACTTCTTGGGGTTAAAGCCTTTGAAGTCAGATATATTTTAAGATTATACTAGGCTCTTACCAAAGCACATAGTAGGCCCTTACGGTCTCAATCACGTTCACGTGACTACTCATGCCAAGGTGCTTTGTGGGGCTATACGCCTCAATCACACTTGCACAAACATAAAGGATATATTCAAATGGAGACCCTTACTAAGAACCATTAAAATAGAAACTTACCTGATTCATCTCCAAAATATTGATAATCCGTGCAAGGAGGATAGTTACCTCCCCAAGATACTCGCACATTCGTGCCACATTGAGAACAAACACTTGCTTGTACTTGTCCTCGATGCTACAAAACCTATGAAAATAATTTTAGAATCTACACATTCAAAGTCACAAGTATGTTTCCAAAAACAAGTCAAACACTTAGCCCAAATTTCTAGTCCAAAATCACCCATCTCTAAAATTATGTCATCCTACTTTCATGATCACATCCTTACTATCATCTTGCATCATTTTCTTCTAATATCACCAGGTCTTCCTTTTCTCCCCACATCGTAGGCTAGCATAGTCATCTTGGTCATTCCTCATCCCCTTCCCATCTTCCTCAAAATTAGTCCTTCTCTCTATCCTGAGCTTAATCCAAAATCCTAGTATGAGCTTATTATTCATCCTGGTTTGAGCTTTAGTTTTCATCCATCTTCATCCTTCATCCCTATCCAACTCATCAACTAATCATTATGTCACAATTCTATTATGATGAGTTTGGTCATCCTACCTTTTCTTCCACTTTATCCCATTCCAATAATGATAAGAGTCTTGTTAATCATGATGAGTACATTGAAAACCTTAGCAAGCTTGCTCCAAGAACCCTCCAAAATCCAATCATTCCTCCACACTTCCCCATCATGTCTCCATGTCTACCCACTAGCACCCCTTATCATACCTTTGACAAGGTAAACTCATCTTATCCTCCACCCACATATCCCACTCACATGACATTCATGCCTTCATCTTCTCCCATCGTCATATCCCAAACTCCATCTTTCCACAATGACACTACTAGCTACATCCCTAATCCAAATCCACCATCTCTTTATCCTCCAACCCATTTTCCAATCTATAAGCCTAGTCTTCCATTTCCTCAAATCCATCACCATGATCTTCATGTTATCACTAATCCACCATCTAATCTATCCTGCCTTTCTCCTCTATACCCTCCATCTTATTCCAATCTACCATCTTCCATTCCTACCTACATTAACACAAATCCCCTTCCCCAATCCACCTACATCTCTCAATCCACTTCATATTACATACCCCAATCTGTCACTCATCCTCCATCAGTTAGTCAATCTAGTTCACAAGTCACCTTCGTGCCTACTTATGTGAACTATCTATCCATGTCATCTCCTACACCCATTTCTAAACCAAAATTCATTCAAACAAGCTTGAAATCCACTACTACACCTCCATACATAAACTGTCGTAGATTCTCACCATCTACATTTTCTAACCATCCACCCCAACCTCAAACACACAAGTCTCAAAGTACCTTCACAAGGAAGCCATCACAAAACACATCTCTTAAAATTGATGAGTCATGTCATATCACTCCCCCATGTGAATCCACTAGTGATGAGGCCTTTCTACCTCCCACAACCAACATTCATCTTACATCTTCTAACACCATTGAAGTCCCCCCATCCGTTGACCCCATCGAATCCACATTCCCATCTTTTCCTATTATCATTATCCACATCCCATCCAATGAATCTCATGATTCCACCCATCTTCCCTCTATTGGAATTACAAAATATCCCATCCTTCCATCCCCTCCATATGAAGAGTCCATCCCTACATCCCCCATCATACCATCCATGTCAATCCAATCATGTCAAGATCTTGTCCAAAAGCATGTTGAAATATCCACTGATCTAAATCAATATCCTACCATACCACTTCCTCCACTGCATGGCCTATTTTTTTCACCCACTCCACCTAATGATCCATCATCAACCACTCCTTCAAATCAACATCTTGCCATTCTACTTACTCCATCTCAAGATCCATTACTTCATTTGAGCCAAGATTACAACATCCCATCCCCTCCAATTCATGATCCTTTATGGCCTCCAATCCAAACTATCCCACCACCATCACTCTGTCCCCTTGATTCACTTACATTCATCTATGGTGGTCCACTTGAAGCAGAAGAAATAAATTTCATATCCACCATTTACACTCCTAATAATGGACTCACATCTTGTTCCCTAAGAGAGAAGTATCTTATCATGGATCAAGTTTTAAAAAAATGAAATTATCAAATAAAGTCTTAGGCCTAAATGAGCAAGTTACCCTAGAGCCCATTCATGTCAAAAAACATCCACGATCTTGTGGTCTTGGTTACACATCTCAAGGCCCTTCATCCAAAAATGTTGGTACAACTAATGAAAAGTCCAAGCATGCTTTTAAACCTATCATTACATATTCCCATTGTTCCTCCAAAACATTTAATTGCATCCCCCCTCCTCTGTCATTGCAACCCAAGACAACCTACCACATTCCTCCTTCATCCTCTAAATCCATTTTGGGCCCCTATATCCCAAAATCCTCCATTGCATATCCTCGACATACTAAATCCATTTTGGGCCCTTATATCCCAAAATATCATCCCCCATCTTATTCCACTCATTCCTTCATCCACCAACCCCATATCAAAAATCCCATCCCTTACATTCCCAATCACAATCAACAAAGGCACATAACCATATGCCCCATCCACCATCCTACCTCCATCATTGCATCCATATTTCCTCCATCTCATACAACTTCTTATATTCCATCCAATGCAACTCACTACAATTTGGATGCCAAATCACAAATGTGTAAAGCTAAATATCCACAACTATCTAAATATTTCCATGTCCTCTCCAAAAGACATGCTCAAGCAAAGAAAAATATATTCAAAAAATGCACTACATCCCAGAGGTCACAAATGCCCACCAAAGCAAAAGCAAAAACTATGTTGATCCCTAAGAAAAAAGATGAAATACATCTAAAAGAAAAATCCACAATGGCATCCAAAGTTGCTAATTCTCTAGCTCCGTGCTCCTCTCCTCCATCCCCTGAATCCATTTTTGGTCCTTTTGTCCCAACACTACCTACGATAATCCCTCCATCGCATCCACATGTACTATCCACTTCACATCCATTCTTTCCACACCCCTCACAAACTGTGCCAATATTGGTCTGAAAACATCCCCCTATCACACTCACTTTCTTCTATTTCATCCAAACACTTCCTACCACCATATCTCTTACCCCACATATATCCCCCATCATAACCATCTCATCCATGCCTTTTTATAAGCTACTCTTCCCAAACAAGGTTGTACCAACATCTAGTGATCACTCACAATGGGCTCCTATTACCTTGATATTAAACATGACACTTGAGTCCTCCATCCACCCCCTCATTCCATCCATAAGCCCCCTCCAAAAATAAAAGTAAAAACTCAAAAAATAAAAATAAGAAGAAGAAAAAAAAGTAAA
This sequence comes from Thuja plicata, assembly GCA_018584345.1. Taxonomy (NCBI): domain Eukaryota; kingdom Viridiplantae; phylum Streptophyta; class Pinopsida; order Cupressales; family Cupressaceae; genus Thuja; species Thuja plicata. Next base: position 2,761,087 of record MU228305.1, read on the forward strand.
GATAAATAAGCATCCAATGGTGAAAACTTGGAAAGCAAGCGCCTTGGATAAGTACCATGATGAAAACTTGGCAAACAGGCGTCATGTGTAATCCCTCTGTCCAATTGCTCCCTGCACCTAGGGGAATTCCTTTTAGACACCATCCATCACTTCCTCCATCTCACTTTCTACCATACCTGTTGTATCTTATCCATTTCACCTCCTTCATCCTCCTTTGTATCTTGATAGAAATAATAAAGGATACATTTTATACATGCTTTTGGACACCTCGTGGCATCCATTTATGCATCACCATTTTCATCCACCTATAATCTTTACCTACCTGCCATCACATCCTCCACCCCCCTCCCTCCTACCACACACCATCTTATCTTCCATCTACCTCCCTTATCGTCTTGTTGTCCTCTCTTCCATCCCATCGTACACCTCCTAAATGCCTCCTCATGCATGAGGCATCCTAAGTAGGGGCATTTTATTCCTTGATGATGCATTTCTTGGAGACCTTATCATATCTACCTTGCATCTCCCATCACTTACCTTCATTCATAATCTTTTCATGTCCCACTCCTCCTCTCCCATCCACCTATCATCTCCAATCCTTTTACCTCCCAATACTTATCTTCCTTCATTCCTTCATCCAAATCCTCCCATCCATCAATCCTTTCTCTCACTCTAATCCTCTTACATACCTTGTCATTGGTATCTATCTCTAGGCTACCCCCATGCATCCAATGTCATCCATTCATATCTCCTGGCTCTATGAAGTTTGCCATCACATGAAAATCCTATCCATCTCTATCTATCCAAAATCAAACATCAATTAGCCCATCCAATCACACCCTTTGTCTTGTTCCCAACCTTGTTTCACGCATCGTGATCCACTCATCATCATTGGGATGCATCTTTCCCAATCCTTATTTTTCTTTGGGTACATCATTCCAACATGAAGAATACCCCATCCACCATCCATCCATATTGGATTTCTAGCTTGACTGGGGCAACATCATGTGTGTCCCCATCATCTCATCCATCATCCCAAGCCCTTTTAGATCTTGTAATTAGCGTCCTGTACATAGCATTGGTCGTGTCTTTGCCTAGGCTCATTTGTACATATGTGCTTTTAGATCCCATCCTTTTTGTGACCCATTCCTTGTGTCATCATGGCCATTGTCCCTATCCAACTAGCACTTCAATAATCATCCCTTAGCCCCTTTTAGGTTCACGTGTCTTTCTTGTCTCTTGTCATAAGGAATCCTAGTTTAGCAATCCATCATCCATTTTTGTAGGATATATCCTCCTCATATCAGACCAATCCAATCAATCATTAATCCATCACCCTCCCTATGGAAAAAATTTATGTGAGATACTTGTTGTTTCTTTGGTACTTTTGGATCTTTGTTTATCTTTTGAGCTTCCTTATTTTACCTCCTCATGGTCACCACGATCCTTTATATCATGGTGTGTTGTGAATGGTGAAACTAGGGGCAAGGTCTTGATATTTTTCTTTCTACTTGTGTGTTTTTTATGTCAATCCTATGCAAAATTGGTGACAAGGCCTTGTGATCCTAGTAACCTTAGCAGATCTCTAGCATTTCTATATCAAACTAGGATGTTCTCGCCAAGATTAACACAAGTATAATCCCATTGTCTCAATTTATTTAGCTGCATCATTAGTTTCATGGTGCACTTTGCATATTTTCTTTTGGCGAGGCTCCTATTTATTTCCCATTCCCAATTGGGGCATCATATCCTCGATCTACCCTTGGAATACCTTAAACCCCCCCCATGAACTAATGTTCCCCCTTCTTCCTCTCATCTTGCATGTATCCTCTCATCCATTTTGAGAGCACACCCGTGTTCTCTTCAACCCGCCCGTGCTCTCAAGGGGGCATCCTTATCCTCATCTCCCACCATCCTTCCTCCTAGTTATTCTTCTGAATGACTGGGGCATCTATTATAATTCAACAATCTTCTTCCTACCTCTATGTCTTAATCTTCTTTTAAATGATGCTACTTTGTAGAACCATCTCAAAGAGGGGAAATATGTAGACGCCTAAATATTAATTAAAGTAATAACTCCTATAAATAATCAATAGATTATTTATATTCATCTAACTATTTAATTTATTCAATTAAATAGCTTCCCTTCTAGTTTTTAAATACTATCCCAATGTATTTCAATTTAAATACATTTACCTCACAAAACCCATTTTTAATAAATTTATATTTATTAAAATTCCCTCACACTCCTAAATTCTTCTAAACTATGATTAATTTAAATCTAATTTGAATATTAATCTAAACCTAACCTAGAAACCTACCCTACTCCTACCTATCCCACTTGCTAAACCTACCTTCTCACGTAATCATCCACTAATCACACTTGAAAGGTGATTCCTAACCTTTTTAGTGCTAATGGAATGCTCACACATGTGTGAGAAACCCATCCCAAGGAAGCCACCCAACTTCCTTAAATGCAACCACCTTCTTGTCCCCAATACATTTCCCTAAGGTTTCTCACACATGTGTGAGCAACCTTGAGCCACTCAAACCTTAAATGCTCTAAAGTGACTTCTCCTCTAGCCTATGTGTCCCTTATGTGGCTCCTATGTGGATGCCACATAGGTGTCAACTCATCCAAGCCCTTTCCTTCCCTGCAAAAATATATAAATAGGAGGCCTACCTCCTTGAAAATCATCTCTCATTTGTACATTGTTATCATGTTAGAATAGGTCTAGAATTTTATAGTTATTTTGTGCTTCATAATCTTAGTTCTTTCTTAATCCATTTAGATATCATATGACATGATAATTTGTAAATTAATCTTGTTTGAATCTTGCATATCATTCTAGTTTAGCATTGCATTCTCATTTCCTCATTATGGGAAGCTTGAGACTAGCTTCTTCATGTTGTATGCACCCTAAAATAGCCGCCTAGACTATGAGCCCCATTTATCATTTTATCAATTTATCAAATTCTCGATTCAATGCTTTGCAACATTTTCAATTCAAATCAATTTCCTTGATCAAATTGTAATTAATTCAATTATTTCAATATTTCCTAAGGTTTCATCATTTCATCAATTATCTTATTTAATTAAAAGAAAACAATTTATTTTTATTAAATAAAATAATCTTATTTAATTAAAATCTCTTTTTAATTAAATAATTTTATCTTAATCTCTGAATTAAATAATATTATCTCATTTAATTAAAATATCTCTTTTAATTAAATTAAATAATCTTATTTAATTAAAAGAAAACCCTTTTTTTAATTAAATAAAACCCCCACTTAAATTCCCCTTTGTTGAAAAAGGAAATAAATTAAATAAAAATAAATAAAGTTCATTTTTCTACACATCTTCCTAAGTGGTGGGCATTTTGCCTTTTAATCATAGCCTTTGATTTTTGCCTCTTAATCTCTACCGTCCATTGCTCTTTAAAAAGAAACCTCTCATTCTCATTTGATAATCAAGATTTTATGCTATTGTTATGTTGCAGGTTTGAAAAGCAATTTTGGAGGAGAATTTGAGCACTCAAGCTTGGATATTGCAACTTCTCTCTTCTTATCTTCTTCTTCTTCTTACATCCATGGCTATTTATGTATATTAGATTTATATTAGATTAAATTAATATTTCCTTTCATAGAATAATCATGCATTGTTATCATTTAGATTAATTTTCTCTTATGCATTGCAATCATATAGAATAGTTGTCATTTTCATGCATTGAATCTCTCATTTCATGGTGTACTTGCATAGGCACAACTAGGTCAATCTGAGGGTCTTCATCACAAACCTTTGCACTTCATGACCAAGGAGCTATGAGTCGATATTTGAGGCCTCATTTTTGAGCAACCTTGAATGAAATGATTCATAGAAGTGTGACACATTATTAGCACACATTTTTGGCGCCAAAAATGTGTGCTAACAATGTGTCACACTTCTATGAATCATTCCATTCAAGATTACTCAAGAATGAGGCCTCAAATATCGACTCATAGCTCCCTAGTCATGGAGTGCAAAGGTTTGTGATGAAGGCCCTCAGATTGACCTAGTTGTGCCTATGCAAGTATACATGAAATGAGAGATTCAATGCATGAAAATAACAACTATTCTATATGAATGCAATGCATAAGAGAAAATTAATCTAAATGATAACAATGCATGATTATTCTATGAAATGAAATATGAATTTAATCTAATATGAATCTAATCTACATAAATAGCCATGGATGCAAGAAGAAGAAGACAAGAAGAGAGAAGTTGTAATATCCAAGCTTGAGTGCTCAAGTTCTCCTCCAAAATTGCTCTTCAAACTTGGAGCATAACAATAGCATAAAATCTTGATCATCAAATGAGAAGGAGAGGTTTCCTTTTAAAGAACAATGGATGGTAGAGATTAAGAGGCAAAAAATCAAAGGCTATGATTAAGAGGCAAAAAGCCCACCACTTAGGAAGATGTGTAGAAAAAGGAACTTTATTTATTTTTATTTAATTTATTTCCTTTTTC
>MU228305.1:2792497-2828615 GCA_018584345.1 Thuja plicata
TTCTAGAGTCTTCTTGGCTCTCTTCCCTAAATGGTCACATTCCTCCCTACTTTCAACCCAATAATATTGTGACAAGTGTCACAATTTGATGCACTTGAAGAAGCACAATCCATGTGCTCTCTTCTAGCGGAATCCCGACCTCTCTTCAGCTTTGCATCTGAACAACCCATTTTCAACCCCTTTTTCTATAAATAGAAGGTATTTTTGAGAGCAAATGGCCTTCATTTTTAGAGTTAAATTGAATTGTTATGTTGTTTAGATATCTATAGCATTTTAGTTTCAATTCCATGCATTGTTATAATGTCAGTTTTCATAGCTTAATTACATGCTTTCTAATCATTTAGCTTAGTTTTCAATTAAATCGCTCATTCTTAGGAGTGTATTGTCACTGAATGGTGCATAATTTGAGGGCATGATTATGACATTTTTCAAACTCTTCCTAGATAGGGAGAAATAGGTCGATGTTAGGGTTTTTTTCTTATATGCTCACTAATCCTTGTTTTACACTAACATAATGACTTATTGAAGTGTTGTGTCGTAGGCAACATGTGCATCATTTGACACTCACACAAGCTACCAAAATAAACCAAGGAGAATCTTAGTACACCAGTATTTGAGATAAACACTACAAAAGTTCTAACACCATTAGAAATGGAGAGGTATTAACTACTAATTATAGAGGCTCTTTACTTCATGTTTGGATTCTTGATTTTGGTACCTCGCTTCATATGAATCCACGTATAAACTTGTTATATTCTTAGTGGTCTTGTGATGGAGGTATGTTTTACATGGGAAATGACAATCCATGTGAAGCTATTGGTGAAGGAGAGGTAAGAATCAAGGTGTTTTATGGAGTAGTTAGAACTATTTATCTTGTTAGGCATGTACCTAGTTTAAAGAAAAAAACATTCTTTCTCTTGGAGTGCTTGATGAACAAGATTTTTGATTTAGTATTTAAAATAAATATCTTAAGAAAAAAAAGGGAGTTTTGGTTGTGCTAAAGGGAGAAAAAGTTGGCAATCTCTATATGTTGGTTGGAGAAACTTACAATGGAGAGGTTGTTGTGGTATCTGATGCAAATATGGACTCAGTATCAACTTGTCTTCAAAGGTTAGGCCATGTGAGTGAACTAGGACTCAAGTTACTACTAGATAGAAATCTTCTCATAGGTTCAAAATATAAAGATTTAGGTTTTTGTGAACATTGTTTGTTTGGAAAATAAAATGAACTATTTTTTTTTCTATAAGTACTACCAAAAGAAAAGAAGTATTAGATTTAATTCATTCGGAGACCTAGGAAGCTCATGTAACATATATTAACATTTCATCATATTTTGTTTCATTTATAGATGACTATTCCTATAAGGTGTGGATTTATATTCTCAAGAATAAATCTAAAGTGTTTTCTTGTTTAAAGAAGTTTAAGGCTCTAGTAGAAAATCAGAAAGGAAAGACAATAAAATGCCTAAGAACAAATAATGGAGGTGAGTTCTTCTCAAAATAAATTAACCACTTTCGTAGCAAGCATGGAATTTCAAGGTAATTTAAACAATTGCTAGGACACCATAACAAAATGATGTTGTTGAATGCATGGACCATCCAATTGTGGAGCAAGCTAGATGTATGTTGGGAATTACTATTTTGGGGTAGAAAATTTTAGGAGATGTTATTACAATAGATTTTTTCTTGATCAATATATCACCCACTACTACTCTTTGCAAATAAAATTCCTCAAGAAATATGGAAAGGTAAACCAGTTGATTATTCATTTTTTATAGGGGAAAATGGTGAGAAATGCTAAGGTAGAGATCACTCACAAAATTCATTTTTGTGTGTGGGTAGGGGGCCTATACAGTTGGGGAATAGACAAACCCAACATCTTTGTATCCAAGCTTGATTAGCACAACCCAAGATGAAGGGTGCAAATTCAAAACCTAGATGTAAAGGGAGGAGGATAAGACCTATATATGCTATTAAGGAATTAATGAGTTTGACTAATTAATTAATGAACAAATAAAAACCTGTAAAGTAACTAATGATGACTAATGCAATGATATATCTAAAAGTAAAATTCAAGATTGGAGAATTATTTGTGCACCTTGAAATGACGTAGGAGGTTATATGCCTTGAAAATGCAATTTCTAGTCACAGAGATGTCATGGACTAAAACTATTCTAGATCTTGGACACTGGCACTTGTAACTTCCAAATGTGAAAATCTAAGCCCCCCAAGAACAAGTTGACTTTTTAGGTACAAGTCAAGTTCAACTACACTCCTCTATTTGCGATTGTTTACTTTTCGATTCGAATCTCTAAGATAACCCAAAAATGCTTGAATCCAGTTCTGCAGATCTTGAAACTTGTTCTTACACATAGAGAAAGGGAATTTTTTTGTGGAAAGGGGCTTGCCTTGGTCAAGCACTGGTTTAGGAACTAACCTTGAAATTGATATGTAAATGCAAATCTGAAAAGGAAAGGAAGTTAAATGTTTGATTCACCTTGTGTAAAACCCTCATGAATGGATGTAGCAATCACACAAGTTCACGAAGATTCTTGCATTTGAACTTGGAATTGAGATGTAGGAAGATTCAAGGATGTCTTCACTAATGTATGAGATCCATAATCACCATCTCTATATCATGAATGTAGTTATGCCACTTGAAAAAGTATGGAATGAACCTCCTTGCTCCATTTGCGAAGCTCTCTAATTGGCCATCATGGTAGAGAAATCTTAAGACAAAGGAAGAAGGTTGACTTAGTTGAATGGATCTATGAAGAATACTTGGAGACCTTGGATGGATGCCTTGCCTTCACCACTTGAATGCTTCAATGCTTTAAAACTCGAATGGCTATACGTACATAATCTTGGCACAATTGCTTGATCATATAATTATGGTTTTTAATGTATGTTGTAAAGTGAGGGGATAGAGCATCCTTTTATACTCATTCTGAGATAAAAAAAGTGGATAGGCTGATACAGAGAAGAAATGGCAAAGAAATAGGAAGAAGGGTCCCAACATCAAGCTCTGGGTTCAATCATGACAAACCCATAGCGGGTGACGTCAAAGTTTGACCTCACCCCTGGGGTTGCAGTCAAACATTGACTATAACCCTAGGTAAAAATGCCTAGGATATGGTAGAAACCCATCGAGAGATGTGAAAAAGGAGGTAGGAAAAAAGACAAATGGGCATTACTGACACTTAGATATTGAAATCACCAAAATGGGGTTAATAGGTCCTAAAAAACATCCAATTATGGGTGCTAAATTTTTAGGATGATATATTTAGCCCCCACTTTAGCAGAAGTATGAGACAAACTCATGCTCATGGTAAAGTAGATCTGATGCAGAGGGATGATCTCATCAAGGCTAAGGAATAAGAAAACATCAAGCCCCCAAGTGACTTAAGTTCTTATCAAGTATAGAACCAAGATACTAAGGGCATCACTAGAGAGAGAGAGAGAGAGAGAGAGAGAGAGAGAGAGAGCGCTATGTAGTGCTAGGTGATCCATGGAGGACAAAAGGAGAAAGGAAATTGATCAATTCCAGCTTCACAAGGCATGTGCACAAAGTGGCTTAAAACAGAGATAAGGAATGTGGAAAAGTATTGTCTTCCACACGGATCAAGAAAAGTAAAAGGAGATCAAGCATGTAGAAAATCACTATCTTCCACATTGATAAAAAGTAAAAGGAGATCATGCATGTGGAAAAGCATTGTCTTCCAAATGGATCAAAAGGAAAAGATAACATTGAACTAGTGTGAGTATGTGCAAAGTGAAAAGAGTGTATGCCCCCACGTTAAAGCAATTGCAAGTGCCTTAATGAGAGCAATAGCTTTAACGAAGCATACATGCATCCGCCAGAGATGTTTCCACTATGAAATGACCCCAAGCATGAACAAATCAAGGGAAATAATCACATAAAAAAGAGAGAGCACTCTTAGATTTAAGCATTCATTAGTGACAATTCTAGAGTGAGAATGATGATCTATGATGCAATTCCCTAATCTATCTCAATTAATGCAAGAACTCAATCCTACATGCTCCATTATGATCAAACTACTCAAATGACTCAAATTGATATGAAAACATATGCCAAATTCACTAGAGTAATGATGCACTAAGATAATGGATGATTTTCTCTATTGTTGAACTCCTATTTAAAGGATTCCTAAAATTAGGAAGGTGAATTAGATGTGAGTTAAATTGACGCATGATTAGAGGTGAGTTGAGTTAATGGTTTCAAATGTTCGGACAAAGAGACAAAATGAGTTGTAGGGATTGCAAAGCCAATTTGAATGGTTGAGATAACAAAGGCTATTTATGATCCATGTGCTCCAAATACTCTCACCTCATTGGTTGTTTGAGGTTTGTCCATATGTGGTGGGTGAAAATTATTTGATTTATTAATTGATTTAGCCATGCCCCCCATTTGAATAGGTTGGATTAATTTTTTATTTAACTATATAATTAATTGATTAAAATCAATTTCATAATTGTTTGATCCTTTTGATTTAATTAATCCTTTTGGATTTGATTTTCTATTAATTAATGCTTTGATTCTCAATTGATTATTTTGACTTTGCTTGATTTTGCCTGACCAATTTTAGGTGTATACAAATTCCCCTCTTTGAATCAATTTGCGAAGCGCGTTGGTTTAAAGAATGTCTGATTATCCTAATTAACTAATGTTCGATCTAAACTTGATGACTGGTTTGCTGATTCAACTATTTTTTATGAAAAAAACTCTTGATATGATGCACTAATTTGAAGAATACCCTGGTTGAGATTCCCCATCGATAATTTTGAAAATTTTATGTTTAATGTCCTTGATTTGAAAAGTTCTCCGATTCACTTGATTTCGAGTCCTTATGATATCTTGCCCCCTCGGGAATGAGATCAAAAGTATTTTAAAATCTTGCGTGAAAGTATCCAATTTTGATATCATTTTTGATAATGTGATGTGGAAAAGGTTTGGTAATGCCCCAACTTTAAGTTTCAAACTTTGCGTTAAAATTGACCTTTGATAAAAAAAACATTTGATCAAAAATATCCTCCTTTATAGGTCAAAGGGGTATAAAAGGAGTAAAAGGTCATTTTACCATTCATTTTCACATTCACCATTTAATTTTGTCCTTTTGAGCTTTGGTTTTTTTCTTACCTGGACGTGATGGTGATCCCTGTTCATGAGCATAGATTCGAACAAGGCCACAGATTCCAATGTCCGACAAACTATGGACCTCTGATGAGTGCCTGAATTCCTTCCTGTTTGTTAATTTCTCGATTTGCATAAATATTTTGAATTTTTAGGCGTTAAAATTTTATGTTTTTGCTATTTTTTACAAAATAATGCTTAGTAAAAGATTTGATAGTGCATAGGTTAGAGTTTTAGCATGTTCGTTAGGTCAAATAACACATAGGTTAGTTCAAAATAGCGTGTGCAAATGTGTGTCCTAATTTTTGTGTAGCACGTATGATAGATATAATAGCGCTTATAACCTTGTAATACAAAATAACCATTCTTCTAGTGCATCCAATAGGTTTAAGAAGCATGTACTAGGTAAATTAGCGCGTACAAATTGTTTTAGCACGTGTGACTCTTTTTGGTAGCACATACTATATAAAATAGTAGCACGTATGTATTTCACCATGTAGAGTATGATGAAATGACATGTAGGCTTCTTTTCTCAATTTTAACCTAATCATACATGTCATTTGCTTCATCAGTTGATGTGATCGATTGATTGATGATGTGTCCTAATTTTGTGATGAAAAACAAGTGTTTTGATGTCAACTTTACTAGTTTTTTGAATGTTGTATAATGTCAATCCTGATGGTTTGATATGATAATTGATGTATTTCCATCCTTACGATATAGATTTAGGAAAAAAAAGGTTGATGTGCTCGAGATGAGTGATTTGATGATAGGATGGACTTACAATGATCCAATTATATGATCTTACTAATTTGATTGCACTTGATTCCAAAATAGGTTTGATACCGGAAGGTATATATTTTTGGCTTACTTCCCTAACCCCTCAAGATGATAGGAAAATTTGATCCTTAGGACCGATGAGTGATCAGTCGATGTGGTCTATTCTATTTGTTAGATATGCCCCAATTTTACATGAACCATGGATTACTCATTGCTATCGCTGAGCATTGGAACTAAGACCATACTATTTTTCATCTACCGATGGGCGAGATGACTATCACCCCCGAGGATGTATATAGATTTTTGAGGATTTCAACATGGGATGAGCTTGTATATTATGATTAGCTATATGATGGGGCAACGTGAAAGAATATTTTTGGTGGTGATTATTGGCAACAATAGTATTCCTTGGGCCTAGTTCGTATCATTCCCTCTACTTCCACCAGTGTTAGACTCTTTGATTGGTGGTTTCCTCCTTCCTGACTGATGATGTCACAACTTTGCAGTTGGTTGGGGTTGAATTTTAGAACATGATTGCACACCCACAATGATTTGATTAGGGATCATGGTTCCTTGCAAATTTATATCATGATTTGCATCATGTAATATATCGATAGGGCGTTGCACTTTTTGTCAGTGCATTTTTACTTCATTTATGGACATGGGAGCATATTCCTATTTTGAGGCCTATTGCAGCTAGAGAGAGAGATCTTGGATGGCCTTATGCTTACCTGTATGAGGGAGTGATTTTCTAGCCTCATTTGGGAAAGATGGATTACTCATGACACATGTTGGATGATATTTATTAGGTCCAGTGGAGGCCCTATCTCAGATGTGAGTCTTGGAAAGAGGATGATTTAGAGATACCATACATGTTTATGCCTTGATGGATGATAGGTCATACTCCTCTTGTTATCAAGAGATCTCCCTTTCATAGGGTTTTATGACAGTTTGGCCGTGTCGGGAGTACCACAAGGTCTGGCTTTATATGCACAAGTATAGGTGGAGAGATCTATATGGGGACCACAAATAGATTATTAGGTTTCTCATGATGAGATAATTAGTATGAATTATCTTTCTTGGGATATGAGAGAGAATATAGTTAATGTTGACATGACAACTGATTATGCTTAGTGGTTATTTCTACATCCAATCCCTCGATTCACAGATCTTTCCAAGCCCATACCTGATATTGATGATCGCTCAGATAGTGATGATGAAAATGGGAGAGGACAAAGTGGGAGAGGTCGGGTGAGAGGAGGAAGAGCTGCATGTGGAGGGAGTTTGGTGAGTGGTCCTCCTATGAGTGGTGGTGATGGATTTAGGATGAGACGTGGAGGAGTACATGTGAGAGGTGGTCGGATAGGTGGAAGAGTTCCTCCCCATGTTGTGATTGTAGATTAGGGTAAAGGAGTGTAGGGAGAAGCTAGATAGGTACATATATCTCAGGATAGATAGGTGTCATAGGTTCCTATTTCACATGCTCTAGTTGTTTCTCAAGAATCAGTGGTACCATTTGTTTCACAGGCACCAGAGGTACTATCTCAGGAGGTTAGGACTTTACATGCTAGGATAACATCTATGAGTAGTTGGATGGATTGGTTTGTGAGTATGACATAGATTTTCATGGATTAAATGACACAAATACCTAGTGAAACCACTACTAGTCAAGCTCCTCAGTCATATTTGAGCAATTTTGTCGGGAGAGATACAAATGGGACAGGTGGTGCAGATGATGCCCCTAGTTGAGATTTTGATTATTCCACCTTTGTTTGATTATGTATCCTTATGTATATTATTTGATCAGGACTTTGATGGAGATTTGATTATCTTTGTGATAGAATCTCCTCTATTTGATTTGATATTCTCTTTATGATGTCATCATTTGTTGGACTTTTATTTTTTCTGATGATATATATGGATGCGGTTCTAGATAGTTTATATGGATGCATTTATTTAACATGATTTGAATGGATGTCTTATATATCTGACATAGTTTAGATGGATGCATAATGTATGATGATGATTTAGTTTAATAATTAATGTCTAATGCTCTTAATGATTTTGATGATGGATTTATATAGTTATGTGATACATGTAATATACTTGAAATGATAAATGTAGTTTATTTAATGCTATGCATTGTAATGTAATGAAATGCATCTGGATGTATGAAGGAATTAATGCACTTAATTGATGCATGCTTAATGAACTTAATGAATTTAATGATTAATGATATGCAATATTTTTTATTAAAGTCCAACATACTCGATTTAAAAGAATTTTTTTGATGATGTCAACCTTGATGAACTCACCTCTTAGTTAAAGGAATCCCTTAACTGAAGACATGTAAAATCAATCTATATGAATACCACTAATTGTCACTAAATACATTTATTTTTCATCATTGAGATTTTATGGGTCAGTAGCAAGTATAACCACCACTGATTAGATTTTCAACTATGATGATATGAATATTGCTATCCTCGAATTTCCATAATGAAAGTGGTACAACCCTCACTGGTTAGATTTTCAAACCATGGGAGTATGAATACTAATTTCATCGGTTTCAATGTTGCAAGTGGATTTTGGCATTAAGATATGAGAGATCTAAATGGCCAAGGTATCTGTTTGCGTAAAAAGACAAAGATATGATCCCCTCCATATGAAAATTTCCTCGATGATTCTTTGATGATCATGTCATTAGACAAATTTGTATACTTCAATGAATCAACCTCAAAAACAATCCTGTAGAAATCAAGAAAATTATCATGCTTTTATCATTGCTGATCTAGTCAAAACATCATTGATTTGATAAAAAAAATGACTCAAAAATAAAGTAGCACATCAAAACCCTATTTCTATTGTTTTCAAATTCATATTTCAAATAGAACTTCAGCCATTTTGATCTTTGGTTGTATTTTTAATCCTGGTAAAAATAAGTCAATTTAAGGTGAAGGATCAATGTATCCACCACTTAGGTTCAAGATCAAATGTGAATCAAAGGTTCAAGGGTCAATCTCTCTAGTTTGATGCTTTGATTTGTGCAAATTGGTGTCCTCTTGATGAACTCATTTGATTTAAATTAATGCCCCCGGTTTGATTCAACAATGATGTTGAATTTAGATAGCTGTCGAATGAAAAAACCTTGGATATGCAAATGAAACTTTGAGGGTTTATTGTGACTATGTACAAATTATGGAAAATCCAAGAATATATAGAAGGATGATGAAAAATGCAGATGGGAAATGTAACTAAGCTTGACTTAAGGGTCAAGTGGCACTTGTTTACCAAGTTTTCACCACTTGAATTTATTGAACTTTTTCTCTTGATTTTATTTTTTGAAGTGATATTACCAAGGTGCATATTTTCCAGGTTTTTTCCAAGATAATAATTTTTTCAGAATCCATATTTGAATGTTTTTTCTTTCTTCATGATTGATTTTTCACTGTTTTTGTACTTTTCTGCTTTATGATATTTTTGAATTTTTTTGCTCAGGATCAATTTCTCAATTTTTTTGGATTTATTTAGGATCAATTTTTGCTATACATGAAATGATGATTTCTTTCATCTGATATTCTCACTTTTGATACTCTTTCAATATGATAGTTTTTTTTCTCAGGATCAATTTCTCAATGTTTTTGGATTTCTTTAAGTTCAATTTTTGCTATACATGAAATGATGATTTCTTTCATCTGATATACTCACTTTTGATACTTTTATCCATTTAGGCATAAAAATTCTTCAAATGGGTCCTATTAATAGGTTCTTATAATTCTTCTTCATCACAATCGAGTAACTTATATGTCCCTGTTCTAAAGGAAGATGTGAAAATGAAAGTTACTATCCAATTTGCTTCCCATTTTCCTTTCTTTTCTCTATCTGCTCGATTCTTAGGGTTTTGTCTCAACACTAGATCACCAACTTGAAATTCTCTAGGTTTTATCTTCTTGTTGTAATCCTTTGATATTATGTTTTGGTAAACCTTTAGATGTTCACAGGCTTGTGTTTGGTGTTCCTCAAGTAACTCAAGTTGGAGTCTAGCAATTATGTAATCTTCATCTATCTATAATCCATGCAAGGAGACTCTTAAGGATGGAATCTCAACTTCTAAAGGTAAAACAACCTCTTCTCCATAGATCAATGAAAAAGGTTTCACTCTCATTGGTGTTCATATGCTTGTTCTGTATGCCCATAATGTCGAGTTCAATTTTATATGCCAATCCCTTCCTAAATTATCAACCGTTCTCATAAATATTAAGGATTATATTTTTTGTAGATTCTTCTTGACCATTCCCTTGAGGGTAATAAATTAAAGAAGAATGATGAATGATATGGAAATTTTCACACAATTCATTGATATCCTTGTTTTTGAGATGTTTTGCATTATTAGTTATTATAGCACGAGGAATTCCATATCTACAAATTATGTGGTTCAAAATGAACATTGAAATTTGTTTTCCTGTTGTAGTTGATAAAGGCACAACTTCGACCCATCTGGTAAAATACTCTGTTGCAGCTATGATAAACTTATGACCATTGGATGAAGGTGGGTAAATCATCCCAATTAAATCAAACCCCCATTAATAAAATGGCCAAGGTGTGGTCATTGATTGTAATTTTTGTGTGGTTACATGAATAAAATTTCAATGATATTGGCATTTTTGGCATACTTTCACAAACTGACAAGCATCTTTCTCCATAATTGGCCAATAATACCCTATGCAAAGGATTTTATTAGCTAAGTTTAAACTAATCAAATGAGACCTACAAATTCCCTCATGAACATCTTGTAAAGTGATTTTTTATTCCTTATTCTCTAGACACCTAAGAAGCGTTCCATCAAGACTTTTACGATACAATGTGTTTGAAATAATGGTATAATGGGAAGCTTGATGTATAAAATTTCTTCTTTGGTTGCGAGACTGATTCAAGGGTAAAGTTTGGTCTTTTAAATAGGTATAAATGGGTCCATACCATGGGGAGTCATGTTTAACTAAAATAAAATAATTTGGCAATAGGGAAGGTCAAATGCAGGTTTTACCAACTCTTCCACCAAAATTTTGTATATAGTACTTTGTTCTGGTATTTGAAAAAGAGAAGCTAAAGTTTCCATGGCATCTGTTGCTTTATTTTTATCCCTTGGTATTTTCTCAAAATTTATCCAAACAAAGTACTTATTCCAGTCATCTATATCATTTTCTTGTAAGGCATCAACTTGTCATCTTTGGTTTGATAGTCATTATTAATTCAATTTATCACAAGTTGAGAGTCACCATGCACTTGTAGTTCTGTCACTTTCCATTCTAGGGCCATTTTAATGCCGATGAATAGAGATTCATAGTCTACAATGTTGTTGTGCATGGAAAGAGAAGTTTATATGACTTTGGAATAGTATACCCTTGAGGTGTAATTAATAGAATGCTTACTCCTGAGCCATGTTGTGTGTAGGATCCATCAAAGTAAAGCTTCTATGTTTTAGCCTCAATGTTTATTATCTCTGCATCTGGGAATTCCACTTGGATAGGCTGATCATCTATTTGAGAGGCTTCCACCAATTGATCAACTATGACATGTCCTTTTATTTCTTTTCTATTTATATATTAGATGTCAAATTCACTCAACACCATGACCCATTTTTCAAATCTTCCCATTAGAGATATCTTGCTAGGTAGATATTTCAAAGGGTCAATCTTAGCTATGAGCTTAATCTTATTTGACAATATTTAGTTATGTAGTTTTTGTGAACTGTTAGGCATGCCCTTTCAATGAAACTATAATTTAGCTCATACTTAACCAAGGTCCTGCTGAGGTAATAGATTGCCTTTTCTTTCCCATTTTCATCTTCTTGAGCCAACAAAACACCTAAGGAGTGATTTATTGCTGAAATGTATAGGAGTAATGGCTCGTCTTTGATGGGTGGCATCAATATGGGTGGATTCATTAAATATTTCTTCAAGAGTGTGAAGGATTCATCATATTAATTATCCCTCTTGAAAATTATATCCTTGTGAAGAAGTTGAGTAAAATAATGACATTTCTCGACTAATTGAGAGATGAATCATCTTATCGATTGTTTCCTTCCTTGAAGTGATCTCATTTGGATTATATTTCTTGGTTCCCCCATTTCCATTATTGCCTAAACCTTTTTAGGGTTTACCTCTATTCCTTTTGCAGATATTATATAGCCAAGTAATTTTCTAGATTGTACAACAAATACACACTTTTTAGGATTTAATCTCACTTTGAATTGCTCTAATATTGTAAAGATATTTTCCAAAATAAGTAAGTGTTCTTTTCTTGTATGAGATTTGGCCAAGATATCATCAACATAGTCTTCTATAAACTTGTGCAACATATCATGGAAAATTGTTGTCATGGCCCTTTGATAAGTTGCTCCAGCATTTTTAAGATTGAAGGGCATGACATTCCAACAAAAGTACCCCAAGAACATGTAAAAGCCATCTTATCTTGATCATCAATAGATATCTTTATTTGGTTGTACCCACTGAATCCATCCATGAGGGAAAACATAGAATGCCCTATTGTTAAATCTACTATGGCATCAATGGTTGGTAGTGGAAAATCATCTTTAGGGCATACTAGGTTAAGATCTCTAAAATTATTACACACTTTGATTGTTTTTTCATGATTGGAAAAGGGTACAATGTTGGAGATCCATTCAAAATAGGCAAAAACTCTTATGAAACCAACCTTTAATAATTTTTGTAATTCGACTTTTACTAGTAATGCTATATGAGGATGCATTTTCCTTAATTTCTGTTTGACTGGCTTAGCTCCCAATTTTATATTCAAGTGGTGCATGAAGAAATTTGGATCTAGCCCTGACATATCTGTGTAGGACCATGCAAAATTTACTTGTCTTTCTTTAAAGAATTTGATGAATTCTTGTCTTTCTTCTAGAGTCAATGACGCTGCAAGGTTTATGATTTTGGCATTTGATTTTGCGTTGATGTTCACCTTTTCTATGGGTTCAATCAATATAGGAGATATTTCCTCATAGTGTTCCAGTAAAGTGTAAAATCTCTCTTCCTTAGGTGCCATAGTTGGGTTTAAACCTTCAGAAATATCTTTTATTTTTACTTTTTTGAGGTCTAGTATTGCCACATTTTGGTTTTCACCACTAGACCATTTGATTTTATCTTTATTCTTTTATTTTCTTTTGATACTAAGAGATTGACTACTTTCCCCTTTTGTTCCTTTTTTATAGAATTCATTTATGGAAGAGGGTTCAACCGCATTTAGGTAAGGCCAAAAAAATACCATTTGGAAAGGAAGGTATGTCACTTGGCTCAATTGTATCCCAATCAATTAGTTCAGGATGAATAAGGGACAAGGGATCATTATATAAGTTAAAATCCATAGGGTTTAAGGATAGGACTTCATTAAAAGATTCAGACATTGTATCATTCAAGTCTATCACATGTGCTTGCTGAAGGTGTTCCATGAAACTTGGATAAAAATTCTCCTCACTCAAGTCCTCTTAGGTTTCTTGAGGATAACAATATCATGTGTTAAACCCAACATTATATTCTCCTAGCCACGAAGGTATCCATGGTTCACCTACCCAACAAGCTCCATTTGATTTGTGCCTTGAATTTGATTCTTGATGAATACTAGGTCCTTGGTTGAAACTTGATCCTTGATTTGAGCTGGAGGCTTTACTCAAACTAGATATAGAAGCATAAGTATGAATCAAATCCACCTTTTGGTTATGAAAATATTCTTCGGACAATGAATCCCACTCCCATTCATTATAATCTTCATCACTTTGGGAATTTAGTTTTAAAATTTGTTCATAGAATTATGAATCATTCATTTGAGTGTATCCTTCTTCTAAATAACCTAATCCCGATTTACTCTTGCTATCTTTCCAAGTTGTTTCTATTGGTTCTATCAATCCTTCATTTCTCCTTCCTAAAGGACCTTTTTCCTTTGTAACCCATCCTTTGCATAATTTTATAACCTTTACCATATAGGTGCATAGGAATGCTAATATTTTGAATCCCTTTTTCATTTGAACTTGATGCTTGATTTACACTTGAGGCTTCCTCATCTTTATAAAGTCATTTCAAAACCTCATTATCGTCTTCTTCCCTGGATGGGGAATTACTAGCTCTTACAAAGTATTCGTTATACTTTTTAGGGAGATGAGAACTAGATGGTTTTCCATGTGATCTAGGGGAAATAGGTAAGTCAATTACTGATAGAGAATATTCTCTTACCCTCTTTTGTTTGATTTTACATTATTTCTCAAAGTTCTTGATCAATTTGTCCATCTCTTGGTAATGCGTTTCTTTGGATATTTCTTTTTCAAATTTAGAGGATTTTGAATTTTTCTCATCTTGATGTGAAACACTTGAGCTAGTATACTTTGTGTATTCACCTTTCGAATCTAAAAAGATAACTTTCTCTTTTCCCTTAGTTGAAGTAGGTAAGTTAGTTTTTCTTGATTTGAGTTGACAATAACATTCCATTTTTCCATCTTTCCTTTCCCTTTTCTTGAGTTGCTTCTTTGAGAATATTGGATTTAGAAGCTTCACTATTACGTGAGACCAATGATTCATTCAAGGGTTTAACATTGTTACAATATTGAGAGGGATTTAAGTCTCCACTTATAGTAATGTCTTGTCCCATGTATGGAAATATTATACATTGATGATAAGTCGAAGGAACCACTTGCATTTCATGAATCCATGGACTCCCTAACAAGATGTTATATGTCAACTTTAGATCAAGAACTTGACAAACTGTTTCCTTTTGAATTGGTCCAACTTTGACGGGTAAAACAACCATTCCTTTGGAAGAGCTTTCCTCATCATCATAAGATTTGATAGTAATTTTTTTTCTTGGATCAACAACATCTTCATAAAATTCTATATCTTTTATAAGGTTCAAGGTGCAAATGTTTAGGCCAACACCAGCATCAATTAGAACTCTTTTGACACAATGTTTATGTATCAATACTTCTATATGCAATGGAAGATTTTAAGGATGATATAGGGACATATCATCTTGCTGAGAACAAGATAGGAAGTGAGGCACAATAAGGTGTCCAAACATATTTTGAAATCTATCAAAATCCAATTCATTATGAATAGTAGTATCAATAAGAGCCTTTTCCAATATTTCTTTGTGGGTTGGTGAAAGTTTTAACAATCCCAAGATTTATATTTGTGCCAGTGTCTTTTGGAGTTGGTCCACAAGGTTATATTGTCTCGAAGAAGAAGATGATTGATTAAGCCAAGTGGTTTTAGGGGTGGTCCCTTGCAATGTTATATTTGAAGCTTTCCCCCTAGTAACAACATTGGAAGTTTCTTTTGATGGTTTATCCTTAGCCACAATGACATTGATTTTATTTTTATATCCCGATAAGGAACTGATAAAATTGTCATAGGTATGGGAAAAATTAAAGTTGTCATTATTTATTTTGTTGTTTTGGTTAGAATTAAAAGATTCATCCTATTCGTGATTTAAGAAAGGAGTTTTGAATGCCATATGATCTTCATTATTTTGAGTTCCCCCCACTTTGATCACACCATTGTCTATCAAGTCTTGAACCACGTTCTTCAATCTCATGCGTTCATTTGTTTTGTACCATTTGTTTCTATGATATTAAAAATGATAGGAATCATTCCACCATGAGGGATTAACTTGTGGATCATATGGTTCTATCTCTGGTAATCTAATGATTTTGTTGGAAATGAGAGTACTTAATGGATTTTTGAGAGGTTCACCCAAGGGTGTGAGCTTCCTCCTTTGTGTTGGATTTAAGAAAGGTCTTGATTTACTGATTTCTTGATTGTTTGAGAAATTATTTTTGTTGAAAGGGATCTCTGATGTTTGATTAATATTGTTAGCTTGATTGAATGTTCTTGAGGAGGCAATTGACAATTCTACTAAGTTGAAAGAAAAATTTTCTGATTCTATTGACAATACTATAAAACTGGTCATAGAGAAAGTGAACAACAAGGACATCATGATGAAGAAGTTGATCACCATGAATAATGTGGGTATGAAAACAACTGTTGATAATCTGAAAGCCATATATGCTCTATTGGAAGGGGACAACACTAACAAAGCTAATGATAATGAAGATGGAAAATAAGATATCTAGCCGTCAGGCCCTAGCTCCAGAACTAGATCGAGCACCAAAAATAAATCTACAACCCAAGCTAAATACATCACCAATCTGAGAGATTCAATTCAGAATAATCAAAACCAGATGGTGGAGTCTGAAGAGTTTGTCAAAATGCTGGACTAAGTCTAATGCTGGGAGGTTTTTTGCGCCCCTAGAAGTTTTTCTGTTTAGGGTGTCACTTTTTTTGGTTATGTTCTTCACTTTGTAATATGGGGTAAAGCCCTTTTTGGTTTCTATCAGTTGTTGTGACATATTGTTGTCATTTAGTGCTAGATTGTCTATCTTTGTTTTTCTATGTCAAAGAGTTTTGGGGCCCCTTCAAAACCTGTAGTTACCGCAATAAAAAAACATTGTTAGCTTGATTGGATCCACTTGAGTGATTGAAGGAAATAGCTTTAAGCTTTTTTGCCTCTCTAACTCCATCATTAACAAGGTTTTTATTGGTGTTCTTTAACCAAAATCTAGGATTTTTACTGTTGTTATTGGAAGCCTTATTATTGTTGAAATTGTTATGGTTGTTAGAGAAACCCTTATTTTCCTTGTAAAGTTTTAGTTCTCATTTTCTTACTAAAACTTATTCTATTTTAATCCCATTTTCAACGATCTTCTCAAAAGTGGGTGGACATTGAAGTTGTAATAGATAATTCATCTCTGTATTCAAATTATTCATGAAAATGTCTATTTTTTTAATTTCTTGAGTATACTTCTAGGATAACGTGCAAAAATCTCTCTCTATCTTTGTAAAAAGATAAAAAATGATTCACCATCTCTTTTTTTAGTATTGCATAGGTTTAACATGGTGACCTCATGTTCAATATTATAGGAGTAATGATTAACAAATTTGGAGGCTAATTCTTCAAATGATTTGATACTCGGGGGTAGTTTTGAAAAACACTCCATTGCGTGCCCTCCGAGGCTTCTAGGAAACAACCTCATTAAATAAGTAGTGTCATGCATAAATTCCAACCTTAATGCACAAAATTCCCTCAAATGTTCTTGTGAGTTAGAGTTACCCATATATTTATCATATTTTGGAAAGAGCACATTTGGAGGAAAGGGTACCATAATTAGACTCCTATCAAATAGAAATAGACATATGGCTTCGATGAAGAATTGTTTGGGAGCCAATACCTTTCTCATGTTGTCTAATTGTATTTGAACAATCTTGAATTTATTATTCATCATCCCTATTAGATTTTCCTCTTCCTCATCTTTCTTTAGAGTTGACATATCATAATCATGAAGAAGATTTACTCCTGATTGAACTAAGTTTAGGAAGTATCTATCTTTATCCCTTTCTTGGAGTTTTTCCATGACTTTCATGAAGAAGGGATTTTGGGCAGCTTCATTCATTCTTTCTTTCATCACCTCTTTGTCTTGATGATTTTTATTTCCTCCATTGTTCCAATATTTTCCCCCATTGTTACCACTGTTGCTTCGATCATTGTTTCCGTTGTTGTTTCCACCATTAGTATTGAGACCATGGTTATTGTTGTTGGAATTATTGGCTTCATTGACATTGTTAATAATATTGATCTTAACACCCAAATTTGCATGCCTTCGTTTCATCTTCTATTCTTCTTCTTCTTGGAATGGTTGTAAAGATATTTTGATGCGATGAGATCTGGTGAAGATCGACATTAACAAGAATTTGATGTTTTGAATTTATACCTCTTGATCCATAATCCTTTTAAAATTTATTGACAACCTGAATTTGTATGGATTTGACCCAATCTTTGATTTGAATAGGTAGTACTTCGTAAAGGGTATCTGAAAGTGTACTCAATTTTAACTGGAAAACTAGGGAGATACTTATTGTTTTGGGTTTTGATTTTGTACAGGTTAAAACACAAATGGTAGGCCTCATGGAAACACTTGCACACGCTAACTGGAAAAAGTCTATGCACTATAATACTATTATGAGGCATTACTTTACTGTTTAAATGTGTTAGAAGAATGTTTGTAAGCGTCACTTCTATTTTCAAATGAGTGGAAACTCCGTTTGGATGCATTATAGGATTTTTCAAACGCGTCACAAGACTTTTATATGCGTCACATGATATATCAGAACTATTGTTTTACTGTTTTTGTCACAACTTGATTGATTTTAAAAAAAATTATGTTGATTATCATATCTGAATGGATGTTTTCTATTTGTAATCACGAATCTTCAACCACAATGATCACAAAATACTTTCTTTTATCCTCAATTTCAAAACACAAAGTGTATGTTCAAGATCATTTCCATGGGTCTTTTTCACAATAAACCATTCCAAACAAGCTACCTAAGGTCAATTTGGTGTTTAAACATGGCTCTAAAAAGGTAGGCATTGCTATATTAACCAGGTGTTTAGGTTGGGTTCTAAACCAAAATATCAAATTAATCATGCAAGGAACACACAATTGCATACATGTGATTGAGACCTATATCCCTATGATTCTCTGCATTTGATATTTTTTCCTCTAAGTTTCACAACTTAACCGAGGTCTTTATTTATAGTGGGTGGAATAGGTTGGCTTTACCTTGTTCCCACTTTGGGTCATCCCTCTCACTGACCTCGCTAAGGAATATCCTTGGGAAGTAGGCCCACTAAAGTTCTAGCATGTACATATGAAAGCAAGAAATTAAAATGAAAACAAGTCTAGGAGTTTGAATCACTAAAAGGTGAAGAACATATCCCTCTTGTTTCACTTCACAAACACATTTAACATTCTTCTTTCCCAAGCCTTTTAATCTAGGGGGAATAGATAATGTTTGGATTTTTTATTCACTTGAAAAGTGAAGAGCATATACATAATCCTTTTTGTCCACAAACATGACGGCTTCAATTATGTGTTTGGTTCATTCCTTAGCTTATCTTCCTCTCAAATTTTGGCACGTTTAGGAGTTTGATTCACCAAAAAGGTGAAGAGAATATCCCTAATGCCTCACTTAAGATTCCAATTTAATTTTTCTAATTAGGCTATATTTTGAATTGAATGCCACAATTTAAGCAAATGCATAAGGTTTTAGGATTACATCATTCGTAGCTAGCAAAAGGATATGCACATTTTTTATTATTTATTTGCATTTTTACTTACCAAAAGCTATTGCTTCAGCTCCTTAGAATTATCCTTACACAAACGTTAGTTCAACACAAAAATAATCCAAGGTAAAGAAATCCCATGCATTT
Source organism: Thuja plicata (assembly GCA_018584345.1). Lineage (NCBI taxonomy): Eukaryota > Viridiplantae > Streptophyta > Pinopsida > Cupressales > Cupressaceae > Thuja > Thuja plicata. The sequence continues at coordinate 2,811,764 of MU228305.1, forward strand.
TCCAAAGATATTGATCAACTTCAAATAGGAGCATCAAAAGGAGTATCGTCCAAAGGAAAATATATCACGTTTCAAAAATCTTAATAAAGATTTACTATCCTCCAATAACGATGCATACGTATTCTTTCTTGAAACTCATTTTCATATTTAATAGAAGCTTTCACCTTGTTCCACCTCTTATTTCCCTTCTCTTCTTTCTTCTTATAATACTCTGGATTTCAAACCTTTTTATGCTATGTCATCTGCAAAATAATAAGATATTAACATTAAATTTACGTAAATTTATCTTTGAATAATAATACTACTACACACTATATAAAGTCTCATATGTGTTACTGTAACTCTCCTATACATCATAAAAATCTTTAAATGTGTGATTTCTTTACTGCAAAGCACTATTTAACAGATTGCAGTTTAATAAGCACTAAAAATATCTTTAAATGCAGCGTAAAGATATCATGTAGGTGCTAAAAGAATGAGAGACCAAAGATAGAATAAGTTTAAGAGGTGTTGAAACTCCTTGCAAAGGCGTTAAAATTTATTGTACACGCGTTGTTTAGTTCTAAAAATGCGTCAAAATATTCTCTGTATGAGTCATTTTTTTCACTAAAAGCACTTCTGTACCTGCAATTTTAAAATATGGAACACAAACACCTTCAATTTAGCAAATAAATATCAAATTTTGTTATATTGAGGCTTGATCCCTATGATGGGTGCCATTTTGTGTATATGAAATACCTTCATAGGATTAGTTCATCAAAACATCAATTCAAATGCAATAAATACAACTATTTAACCAAAATTGAATTGAAATTAAGATAATAAGCATCCTATGGATCTCTAACTGAAAAGCTAAAGAAATGCTCTTAGATTTAAGCATTCATTAGTGAAAATTCTAGAATGAGAATGATGATCTATGATGCAATTATCCCTAATCTAGCTCAATTAATGCAAGAACTCAATCCTACATGCTCCATTATGATCAAACTACTCAAATGACTTAAATTGATATGAAAACCTATGCCAAATTCACTAGAGTAATGATGCACTAAGATAATGGATGATTTTATCTATTGACGAACTCTTATTTAAAGGATTCCTAAAATTAGGAAGGTGAGTTAGATGCGAGTTAATTTTACTTATGATTAGAGGTGAGTTGAGTTAATGTTTTCAAATGTTGGGACAAAGAGACAAAATGAGTGGTAGGGATTGCAAAGGCAATTTGAATGGTTGAGATAGAAAAGGCTATTTATGATCCACGTGCTCCAAATACTCTCACCTCATTGGTTGATTGAGTTTTGTCCATATATGTTGGGTGAAAATTATTTGATTTAATTAATTGATTTAGCCATGTCTCCCATTTGAATGGGTTGGATTAATTTTTTATTTAACTATACAATTAATTGATTAAAATCAATTGTATAATTGTTTGATTGTTTTGATTTAATTAATTCTTTTGGTTTTGATTTTCAATTAATTAATTCTTTGATCCTCAATTGCTTATTTTGACTTTGCTTGATTTCCCTAGCCACTTTTAGGTGTATACAAATGCCCCTCTTTGAATAAATGTGTGAAGCGCGATGGTTTAAAGAATGTCTGATTATCCTGATTAATTGATGACTGATTTGCTGATACAACTGATTTTGATAAAAAAAAAACTCTTGATATGATGGACCAATTTGAAGAATAACCTGGTTAAGATGCCCCACTAATAATTTCAAAAAATTTACATTTAATGTCCCTGATTTGATAAAGTTATCCAATTTGCTTGATTTCGAGTCCTTATGATATCCTGCCCCCTTGGAAATGAGATCAAAATTGTTGTAGAATTTTTCACGAAAGTCTCTAATTTTGATATTATTTCCAATAATGTGATGTGAAAAAGATTTGCTAATGCCCCAGCTTTAAGTTTCAAAATTTGTGTTAAAAATGACCTTTGATAAAAAAATCATTTGATCAAAATACCCTCCTCTATAGGTTAAAGGGCTATTAAAAGGAGTAAAAGGTCATTTTTACCATTCATTTTCACATTCACCATTTAATTTTTTCCTTTTGAGCTATGGTTTTTTCTTGACCTGAACGTGATGGTGATCCTTGTTCATGAGGATAGATTTGAGCGAGACTGTAGATTCCAATGTTCGATAGACTATGGACCTCCGGTGAGTACTTGAATTGCTTCCTGTTTGTCAATCTCTCAATTTGCAAAAATCTTTTGAATTTTTAGGCGTTAAATTTTTATGTTTTTTCTTCTTTTTACGAAATAACATGTATTAAAAGATTTGATAGCACGTAGGTTAGAGTTTTAGCACATCTTTTAGGTCAAATAACATGTAGGTTAGTTCAAAATAGCACATGCAAACATGTGCCCTAAGTTTAGTGTAGCACATATGACAGATATAATAGCGCTTATAACCTTGTAATGTAAAATAACCAATCTTATAACGCATCCAATAGGTTTAAGTAGCACATACTAGGTAAATTAGCACATACAAATCATTTTAGCACGTGTGACTCTTTTTGGTAGGGTGTACTATATAAAATAGTAGCGCGCATGTCTTTCATTGCGTAGAGTATGATGAAATGATGAGTATGATGCTTTTCTAAATTTTAACCTGATCATACATGTCATCTGATTTATCAGATCATACAGTCATATCTCAAAATCACCTAAATGGGGTCAATAGGTCCTAAAAGACATCCAATTATGGTTGCTAACTTTTTAGGATGGTACATTTAGCCCCCACTTTAGCGGGAGTATGAGACAAACTCATGCTCATGCTAAAGTAGATCCTATGCAGAGGCATGATCTCATCAAGGATAAGGAATAAGAAAACATCAAGCCCCAAGTGAATTAAGTTCCAATCGAATCCAGAACCAAGATAAGAGAGGCATCACGAGAGAGAGAGAGAGAGAGAGAGAGAGAGAGAGAGAGAGAGAGAGAGAGAGAGAGAGAGAGAGAGAGGCTAGCTATGTAGTGCTAGGTGATCTATGGAAGACAAAAAGGGAAATTGAAAGTCAATTCCACCTCCACAAGGCATGCACATAGAGCGACCCAAAAGAGAAATTAGGTATGTGGAAAATCATTGTCTTCCACATGGATCAAGAAAAGGAAAAGGAGATCAGGCATGTGGAAAATCATTGTCTTCCACATGGATCAAAAGGAAAAGGAGACCAGGCATGTGGGAAAACATTGTCTTCCACATGGATCAAAAAGGAAAGATCAGGCATGTGGAAAAGCATTGGCTCAACATGGATCAAAAAGAAAATCTAACATCGAACCACTGTGAGTGTGTGCCAAGTGAGAAAAGTGTATGACCCCATGTTAAAGCAATCGCAAGCGTAACATGAGAACTATGTTTAACTGAGTGTACATGCATCCACCAGAGACGTTTCCACTGTGAAATTCCCCCAAGTAGGAAAAAATCAAGGGAAATAAGCACATGACAAAGAGAGAGAACAAAAGGGATCTACTAACTCTGGGGTCAGTATGATCATATGATATTATGTATATGTATATTATATCAAAATGAACTATCATCATTCCTCAAAGGTAGAAGAACTACAAACACAGTGGAAGAATGACACATAAGAGTCACAAAGAAGAGTGTTTTTAGGAGGCATTGTGGAGACCCCCAAAAGAGAAAGGTTGCTACCACTTTGCATCATCACCAAGCATACAATACAAAGGCACATTGACAAACAATCACACATGCATAACATAACATGAAACAACATATAGAAGAAGAGAGATACAAATAGATGAATGTTTATGATATTGTGATTCCCTTATCACCTTGCACCAATGGAGAAACAAGGGTCATTTAAATAAATCTAAATAAAACAGAGAGAAAGAAACACAACACTACAAACATGAAAACGCATAAAAGTAATCCAGTGCACAAGAGGAGCTAGTCAAGTGTATTGCCCACCCCCCTAACTTGGTATGTAATGTTTTGGGAAGGTGGGAAACTTTCAAGAGGAGAAAAATCAAGCACAAAAGATGGGACAATGACTAGTTCTAAACAAGGACCATGATGTAAAGATAGGTTGTGTTTTTTTTCACCAAGATTGATGGATAATTGTTGGGAAAACATGTTAGGAAAATCATGATCAAGATCTATAATCTCACAATCATCAGAATAAATAGCATCATATGTATTATTGTTAGGCATAAAAATGTCATCATCAAGAGTATCTTCTTAATGTAAATTAATTGTAATAAAGTCTAATATAAATATTGAATTATCATTTTTCTCTTTTTAAAATTTACTTCCTTGGGCTCAAGCATGGATTGGGCAAGAGGAGTGACAGAATCAAAGGTTGTATTAGGAGAAACAATGTTTTGAGAGGCACACTGATGGGCTCTAGAATGAAATTTATGACTATAGTCATGGGCATGACTGTTACAAAAAGTTTTACTTGAAATAGGTTGAGGTTTAGGATCAATGACCATAAAGATGTTTTCTTCTTTAGGAGGAAGAACTGGAGGATCCACACTAGGCTGATTTATAGGATTTATGCAAGAAAGTGAAGGTATATAAGGTGTAGGAAGAAGTCATAGAGAATAGGATGGAATAACCTTAGGCTTTCTAATTTCACAAATATTATGGATTTTATAGTTTTGGTATGAATGGAAAATGCTATCAGGACAAGGTTGATTTGGTTGAGGTATGGAAGGTCAAAAGTGATACAAGTCAAGAGAATCTCTTGGGACTAAAGGCTATGGTTAACTATCATGATTTATACATTATGAGGGAATTTAATACATTTATGAATAGGATATACCATGTCTCTTATGGATGTAATCCAAGGAAGGCCAAGTTTGACTTGAAATTAATACAAGGTTTAGATAATGGTAAAGGTAACATCTAAAGCTTTATTACCAACTTCAACAGGAAAGGATGTGTAACTATGAGAAGGATAAAGGAAACCATTGCATGTTTGAATAATCATAGGGGAGTCATAATAAACATCATGCTACAATCGTCTACTAAAAATATATTCTACAGTTATCACATTCACCAAGCAATCAGGATCAATGAGGACACCGCGGGAAGGAATACCATTGATCCTTGTAACTATGTATAAAGGACCATCAAGATCTTTGATTATTTCAGTAGGATCAAAGGTAATGAAAGGATAAATGTGTGGTTTGGGTTGGACTTGTTAAAAAATAATGACAACATTATTGGGATCATCAGTTTCCATATGATACTCAATGGGTTGAGAAGATGACAAAGGATTGGTTGAATCAATAATGTTGGTGTTATGAGATGAAAAATGATTACTATAATTTGAAAATTTTGGTTGGGAGGTGATACAGATTCATTTCCTTGATCATTGAAACCTTAAAAAAATATAACATTGGAATCAATAAGGTCTTGTATCTCAGATTTCAGAAGGAAATATTTTTCAGTATCATGTCTAGGCTGATGATAGCATTGACAAAAGGATATTTTGTCAAAGGACCTTGGAAAAGGTTTGGAAGGATCAATTGGTTTGATAAGAGGAAGTCTTAACATTTTAAAATTAATCAACTTCAAGATCACATTATGTAAATATTAGGAAAGTTGTATAAAATTACAAGATGGTTTAAAATAAGATGACAAAGGAGCCACATCTTTGGATGCTGCTACCACCTGTTTGTCAACATTGTTGGATGTGTCTATTTTTATGAAGTTATTTTGTTTCTTAAATTTGTTGAAATTATTGGAGGTGAAATCACTCTTAGTAAAAGGAGCCATTGGAGTGTCACTCACAAATTGACTCACTTGAATTTGATAATTATGAAGCACTACACAAAGTTGAGTAAAGGAAGAGAATTCAAAAAAGCAGAATCTTATCTCTAATGTCTTTTTGAAAATTAGAAATAAAAAGTGTTGAACATAATTATTAGGCATAGGATAAGAAATATGAGCACGCAAATACTTAAATCTACCAATAAAATTAGTAACTTTTTCTTTAACACCATGTTTACGACACATTAAATTAGTTAAGGAGATTTGAGGACCAATGTTGTTTTGAAATTGTAGGATAAAAGCACTAGAAATATTGTGAAAAGAATCAATGTAATAATGAGCTAGTGAAAAAACCATTTTAAGGCCTTATCTCGAAAGGTCATAGTGGACAAATTTGTCATAAACCTTTGATCATGAGAGAAATTACTACACAATGTTTGGAATGTTTTGACATGAGTAAAATGATCACCCTTTCCATTATAAGTCTCAAGATGAGGAATCTCCATGTAGTATGGGATCACGACACAAATGATATATAAAGAAAAAGGACTAGCAATGTCACATGTAGGAATGTTAAATTTGGATTGTGTTAAAGAAGCAAGTTGTTGTTGCAAACAAGACACAGTTTGGGCCAGAGTGTTGATGGTTGGATCATTAGAATGAATTTTAGGAAGAGATGTATTGGAAGTGTTTGGCATATTGTTGGACATAGCGGGAATGCTGGGATATGAAAAGGGCACACTATGATAAGTGGGAATGGTTGTAGGCAATGAAACACTTGGCATACTTAAAGGAAAAAATGAGCACTAGGATTAGGAAGGCTCACATGAATAGGATTGGAAGGTTGAAATGAAGTTGTGATGATAGGTGGAGCATAAGTAGAAATAGAGGGAATTTAAGTGGGAATAAGATTGGAAATTTCAACACTAGGAGAAGGTTGAGTGTATCCTATCTCTTGAGAAGCTTCTTTAATGGGATTAAAATTGTTATGAAACATTTGGGATAAGGAATGAAGGAAATCAATACCATGTTCATCATTTTGGATGTATTTCTTTAAACCACCAATCAAGGCTAAAACTTTAGGATTAGAATGTTCTTGACTTAACAAATGTTAAAATTTATCCATGTCAATGAAGAGATTTTGGATTTTCTCAAGAGAAACTCTTAAGGCTTCCTATTCATCATGAGAAGAGTGGGAATAATTATTCTCAAGAGATGGGGTAAGTTCATGGTTATGCATGTTGGTCTCATCAAAATTTAGAATGAAAGAAAGCTCGTGATTAAATAAACCCATATGTCTACAACTTCTCCTAACTAAAATACTATATGAAGGACTCAAAGTAACAATGCTCATGCAAGGAATGAATGAAAAAGAAATGCAAAATAATGTGTGATTAAAACTAGGAGATCTAATGTTATGTAAAACACAATAGTAATGTAGATCTAACCCAATTTTAAGATTAAAAGAATTAATGTGTTGTTTGATTAAGGAGATATCCAAATGAATGAATTGTAGTACTATGATGTGAACACATACAACCAAGATCTAGTTATCAAATGCATAAATATTTCAAACAAAAGGGGCATCCAACAATCACATCAAAAGAAGGTATCATGCGTCGGGTTCACCAAAATGTATAGGGGAAAATGGTGAGTAATGCTAAGGTAGAGATCACTCACCAAATTCCTTTTTGTGTGTGGGTAGGGGGCCTATACAGTTGGGAAATAGACAAACCCGACAAACCCAACCTCTCTGTATCCAAGCTTGATTAGAACAACCCAAGATGAAGGGTGCAAATTAAAAACCTAGATGCAAAGGGAGGAGGATAATACCTATTTTTGTTGTTAGGGAATTAATGGATTTGACTCTTTGATTAATGAGCACATACAGATCTGAAAAGTAACTAAGGATGACTGATGTAGTGATAGATATAAAAGTAAATGCAAGATTGGAGAAGGATTTATGCACCTTGATATGAAGTAGGAGGTTATATGCCTTGAAACTGAAGACATTATATTTTTCCATTAGTAAATGCAAGGAAAAACATGATAAACACCATCAGTTTATACTACACTAACAGACAGAGCACAACACTACCCAATGCCAAGGTTACCAATACTACCAAATACAAAGCATCCCGAGAACACTATTTAGTGTTATCCGATGACAAAAAGGACAAAGGAGCCTGATGAGTAACCAACAGTGCAACTCGACGAAATAGTAAAGAGTGGAAACCGACAGATGAAGGGAACTTGACGATCAGTTCAAAGAAGGAACACTAACATACTTTCAGTTCACACCGATGATCAAGAACCGACAGTCAGTTACATCCTGCAAAAAGTGGATCTGACTTTCCACGTCAAATAAATCACTGAAGTTTTATATTTAGCTTCTTGATTTATTTTAAATCCATTACATGCGGAGAAAGAAATGTATTTATTATTGTTTTTATCAGTTTAACTGATTTAAAACATGCAAACTAAAGGATCAAGGTCAAGTTGTATACCTTGGATCTAGAGTTAACATTGTAATGTGTGATTTTAAAATAGGTCAAATACTTGTATAAATAGATGCTCAATCAATTATGAACATGTTGTTCGATGATGATTGTAGCCACTGAGAGAATCTAAGGATCAGATAAGATAATTCATGCAGAAGGACAAAAAGAGATCAATTCAGTTTCAAGAAAAGAACATAGGCTACCGAAGAGCAGGAAAAGGTATTAATCAATCACTATAGGTGATATTCATATACTATGAGCTTTAAAGGATCTGTAATCAACAATTATAGATTGCATACAGTCATGTCATACATATTGTACTCATTCTAACAAGTGTAGTACACTTAAGAAATCCTTTCAAGGAAGGTTGACTTAACAGTCCTATTGTAAATATCTTAACCAAGTGCACACTTCATTAATGTTGCTAAATCTATTAATAGAGTAGATCTTAATAGGTCTCCACATTAATACTCCTAACAGGGTAGATCATCAGAAGTGATCAATTGTAAGCCTTTATCGGCTCCTTCCATTCTGTAGATAGTGAAGTTTTGTGGGTGCCATCCCCACCACAGTTTTTACTTCCTAACAGGAGTTTTATGCAATATCATATCTTGTGTTATGTGTCTATTACTTTCATGAATGTTTCTATGAATGTTGCATACAATTAAGATTATGAATTAATACTACATGCATAAGAAAGAACATCAGATATGGTGGGTAATACATCAAAGATTGATTACTAATGATAAAAGGTGAAATGTGTTAAAAATTTTAGAGGTACTGATTCACCCCTCTCCTCTTAGTACTACTTCCCATTAATCCCAACAATTGGTATCAGAGCTAAGTCTCTTCTTGGAAAGCTTAAAGGCTTAAGAGCAAAGATCATATAATGGAGAAGTACAAACTTGATAAAAACATTGAGAACAAAAAGCTTGAAATTCAGATGTTCTATGAACATTATAAAGAAGCGAGAATCAAGATGAGAGAGCTACTGGATTAGAGAAAAGGTATGGAAACTTAGAGCAATGAAAAAGATTATCAAGAAGAAGAGATTCCATATTTCTTTGAGTCTTCAGGATCAAATACAACTGAAGCATCAGATACATCAGAAGGGAACATCACAAATCTAAAGGAGATCAATCAACATCTGACATAGAAAATAAAGATGCTGCAAATTGGTCAAGAGACCCAGATGGTAAGAATGATTGATGTGATGTGTTCTGCTAGACAATCTGAAACAAAAAGAACACTAGCTATTGATGAGAGGAGGAAGATTATAGAGAAGCTACAAGGAAATGAGTTAGAAATTCAAAGACATGCTGAGCATCACCATGAGATTACAAATCAGATTATTCTTATGAGTCAAAAAGCAAATAGAATGAATATGGAACTCATTGAAAGAGTACATGCTATTGGTGAACTAAGAGAAGAGAATGAAAAAATAAAGCATGAGGTTAGAGTTCATCAACAACATAATGAAATTATCAGAAAGGTTGAAGAAAGAAATAAAAGAATGGATGATTTTCTTGAAGGACAACAAAGAGTTAACAACAACAACAGTCTAGGCTTTACTGAAAATGCAGAATCATCAAATTAAGCCAATCCAAATAATGTCTATGAAAATCTAAGACCAAGAAATCTTACATGCAAACATTGTGGAAAGAAAGGCCACACATCAAATGTATGCAAAGGCAAAATGAAAGGTATTCCTAAATCTACATCTTCATTCATAGGATTCTATAATAAATGTAACAAGAAAGGACATAAAGTATATGAAGGTAAGTCTAAGATGGAACAACCAAAGAAGGAAACCTACATGGATAAATACTATCCTACATGCAAAATGATTGGGCACACAAGTCTTGAATACTGGAAAAATAAAAGGCAAGCATAGAAGCCTAAAGGTCAAGAAACTCCCTATCAACCAAAGAGAATCGGTAATCAGTATGTATGGGACTACAGTATTTGGAAAAATTGTACAACATGTGGTAGATATGGTCACATTACTGAAAATTGCATGAGAGCATGGAACAAAAGGTCTAGAGGCTGGACAAACCCCAGAATGGCATGCTTACACTATCATAAAGTTGGTCATCTCAAGAAAGACTGCAGAGAATAACTGACAGAGACAAGCATATATCCCAATGGAAACACCATTGAGGATATCTGGAGGGCTAGAGACAAAATGTTGAAAAATATTCAAGAAATGATGAATTTGGACCAAGCAATACAAATGATGACACCCCATCCAATGGATCTAGTGACATCACCACCCCCACTTAAGCTGAACAAGTAAGTATGGAACTGCACTACACCAAGTCATATTTTGCATCAGTTCCATTATACAAATTGATAGATAGTCAAAATCTGCATGAATAAAGATGCATATTATGTTACTTGTTACAATTCTGAGAAATCAACCCCGTCAGTAAACACATACCAAAAATATCAATGAATATAAAGGATGAGCTATTTACACTTACCGAGAATTATCGGTCAACACATAAAAAGGCAAAGTCACCTATGTAAGCCAACACCCGTCGGTAAAGAAGCAAATTCATAAAGTTGTCTTGACACAACACCGATATCCGTCGGTGAAAGTAACAGTCTTAACAACCATCCTAAGCATCATGTCAACACTGATAATGATATTTAATAAGTCTTCCTGATGAACTCCATCTTCATGACCCAACAAGTCATTGAGCATTTATGACAAACTTAGGGAAAAAGTCTATAAATACTCGACAGAAGCACTTCATTCTGCACATGCAATTTGAGAAGAAAGAGTAGAGAAAAAATAGAGTGATAAGAGGGCATTTAGTAGAGAGACCTTGACTCGATCCAATAGACTCCAAATAGATCACTCACCATCTACATAGATCAAAGTAAGTATCAAGCGCATCAAAGAACTCTGCTATTATTTTGAAGAAAGCCCTAAATTCAAAAAATGATGGCAACCACTTCAAGAATAGTGAAATTGAAGAATAACAAGAAGAATGTCATTAAGATGATAAAGAAAAACACCTGTGTGGAACCTAAGTACAAGATATGCCTGGAGATCGCATTGCAACCCAATGATTCTGGTGCATTTTTTAAAATTCCACCTAGGGTTTTTCTTATAGAAGACGTAAGGTCTTATATTCACTGCAAGATCACTAAAATTGGTGATCTAGAGATGGATAAAGCTTACAAGAAGTTGTGCGATGATCAAGGGAACCTGAAAGAAGAACACAAGCATCTACAAGTAAAAGGGATAACAAATGCCCTATATTTCCTAAGGGTTTTCAAAACCGACTGGATTAGGTTAGTTCTGAGCAGAATGCACGACCAAAATTTATGGTTGGATGAAACTAAGAAGATCACAAAGGATGTGTTACATGCTATAACAGGTTACCCCATAACTGACAAACCTAAGGCACATAAGCATCCCTCTCGGCCAGAAGTTGAAAAACTCACCAAAGCTATGTGGGATAACAAAGGACTCAAGGTGAACACCATCACTGATGAGGACTTGAGGTTCAGTGCATGTGTGATAGGTTACAAGATCTTCTAGGCAAGCAGGCTAAACAACATAGCTTCAACAACATTAAGCACAACTTACAAAATTGTCACTAAGGGAATACATATGGATCTATGTGAGATCCTGTTGAAGCAACTTGATGAGAATATGACAATAATCAGGCCTGCAAAGACTAACACATGTAAGTTAGGTTCACTTATAATGTGTATGTTCTTTTACTTTCAAGAATACTTTCCTTCAGTAGGAAAAGTAAAGTGGGATACTAACAAGCCAGTCACACTGCAAATTAGTGAACTTATCAAGTCACTAGGTGAAAAATTTGATTCAGTAATGACTGGATACTTCCTTGATTTCAAGGAAAAGATGATGGAAAGAGTAAGGATCCTTGAGAAATTGATTGAAAAACATAGGGATGAGATATGTTTTATGGTGGATACAAATTTTACTCACATTAAACCGGTTGTACCAAGAACAACCTAGTTAGCATCTCTTGACTATAAAATTAACATAGATCAAACAAGCAATGCAATTGATGCATTGATAAATGAGCCACTTGACAGTAAACAACCAAGATTTGGCACATATGAAGAGACCAAGTACAAGATAAAATCAGGCCTAGTAATCAAGAAGACTGTCAACAAGAAGAACAAAATGGTAAAGAATCTTGAAAAGATTCTATGGGTTAATGAGGAGGAGAAAGAGAAAACAAAGGAAACCGAGGAATAGGGTACCATCGATGAAGGGAAAGATGAGCATGAATCAGATTTTGAGGCCACTGAATCTGATGCACCTCCACTTCCTACAAAGAAACAAAGAACAAGGAGCCAAATTGCAAAGACCGATACCGCACCTCTTAAGAAAGGTCAAGTGAGGACCTATAAGAGGAAACAACAAATAGAGAAGCAAACTGAGAAAGGAGGAAAAGACTGGTTAGGACCAAAGCTAACATAGAAGATACAAAATATGATGAGCTGATGTAAATAAGAAAAGTTTTATCAATCAAACAATTGACGAGGTTGCTGATTCAATTACTGCAATAGGCACCATGTCTTCTAGGAAAATCAGACAATGGGAAAAAATTGAGCCAGAGGACCAACATAAAATACAAGATACAATAATCAGGGCAATGGTCAAATTCAAATATGTACCAATTGAATTTGTTGACAAAATAACCAAAGAGCTAGGTAACAAAACTTCACAACAATGGTCACATGCTTTACACACCAAAAAGGAAGCAAGGGAGAGGGTACTTGTCACACTCATGCCTCCCAAATCAAAGATGAAAGAGATCAAAGAAATAATGAAAAATCACTCAAGTAAATTCGTAGCAAAGATAAGAGCTTACAAAGTGCTAGAAGATAAATTTATAGAGCTGGAAAACATGACCGAGGCCAAATGGAGACAAATCCTAGATCTACATGTAGATTCAACAAGTTGTGAGAATCAATTACTTCTCACCAACACACATCATGTAGAGGAGGAAAAAGATAAAGCCAGTCCTAAACATATTGCTTTGGATAATGTTGAAGATATGGAGCCAATTGACTTAGATAAAGTCATGGATGATCTTGACATTCAAGACATCACTCATTATGACTCTGATAAAGATCCACAGAAAGAAGATGATGTAATATTCATATCTTTTAAGGATCAGGAAAAGTAACAAGCATTAAAGACACCAGGGGATAAAAACACAGATGTTGCTGATGAGACATGGCCAGACACTTCAGTCATTGACATAACTGAACTGGACCCTATAGAGAAAATACAAAAAGATGAAGATGTCATTGCTCAACAAGATCAAACCAATGAGCAAGACACAATTCTTGATACAACACAAGTGGGCTCACATAATAATATGCCAGTATTGAAGAAGGTAATAAATTCGCTAGAAGGAAATGAAGAATCAAATGCAACAGATACAAGCATACCCAAAGACAAGGGTGATGCTGAGACAAAGGATACCATAGATGAACCAAAGGATACAACTGTAGATCAAGCTTCAACTGATGATCAGCAAGACAAGTCTACTGATCAGAATAAAGAAGAAGAAAAAAAAGTAGAAGAGGAAAAGCAAAAAGAAAAGAGTGAAGAAGCAAAGACAGATGAAAATGAGAATAAAATAGAAGATAAATCTATAGAAACTCCCAAGGTTGATGGAGAGATGTCTTCACCAAACTAACAGGTGAATCCTAAGCAGAAAACACATGAAGCTTCATCTACAAAGCCTTCATCGAGTGCCTCTGAGAAGACAAATGAACTTGCAATGATAGTTCATACATCTGCCTCTACTCAAATCTCAAGGAAGAAGAAGAGCAAGAACAAGAATCCAGTGACTCTGGATGAGATAATTGAGATTCCAGTATATGATCCTAGAACATTGGATCCTATTGAGTTGACAAAGTATGCAAGACTTTGTGAAAGGAAAGCCATGCAAGATAAGTTGAGAAAAGCCAACAAGGAAGCAAAGGTACTTGAAGTTGCAAGAACAATAATTCAACAAATTGTACCTGATATAGATGTTGATCAAACAACCCCCATGCTTGATCAATTAGTGGTTCTCACCTGTTAGAATATCTAATCTTTACTTGTATTTTAAATAGGAGATTCGTATGGAATCCCTACATGTATTTTGTCCTCTAGTGGGAGGAAAACTCATTTTATGTAATTCCTTAATAAGGAAAGTAGTTTATTCCTCCTTAAGAGGACTTCAGCACATGTCACACACACTTATGAATGGTGGCATTCAGACTTGGGAGTTACATTCCAACTCCTCTCTCTCATCTCTATTTAAGAGATGCTCCTCTCTCATTTCTCACAATGCAAGGATGAAGAATGATCCATGATGAAGTTATTATAATGTGTATCTTTCTCTCTTCCTCTCTCTCTTTTCTCTCTTTAGGCTATGGCCTCATTCATAATATCACAAAGGGGGTTTTCTTTGCTTTTCCCTTATAAAATATCTTGTCTTCTTTGCCTTTGGCTCTTTTGATGAATTCTCTTGGATTTGGTTTTCTCATGGTAACATTTCTCCCTTACTTAGCTCTCTTGGATTTTTTATGTTCCTTTTCTCTTCCATTATTATTTCTTACATGGTATTAGAGCAGGTTACTAATCCTTGTTTTGAGCAGAAAGGTGTCGGAGGTTACCATTCATGGAGCACTCCTTGTTTGGAGACTCTTTATCTAATCCTTGGTTTTGCAGATCTTATATTTATTAGAGTTTGAAAAGAAGCTTGAATGCCTTTACATAATCTCATCCACATTTTGTTAACATTTGTGATTGCAGGATTTATATGAGATTTTTTAAAGTTTTTTTTCTAACCCTCTTTGGATGGCTTGCTACTAGAGAGTAGAGTTTGAATTTTTTTTGGTTTGGCCAATTTCAGCCAAACCCATTGCAATCTATTTCTTATTTTCACCTTTGTAGGGAAAACCACAAGGTGCAACATATTTCTCTCATTTGTGCAGGCTTATTTTTATCTCAGAGTTTATCTGATCTCTAATATTTGATCTGCGGGTTTCTCCTCCTCATTTTTAATATATATAATCTCTTTATTATATCTTAATCTCTTTGTTAATTTCTCTTTTCCTGATGTTTCTTGGATTAAATCTCCTTCTCTTTGTGTTCAATATTATGGATATATCAGAGCGAATCTTAAAAAATCATGATCTGAGTTTTGTGCAGAACCCTCCAATTTAGCTGTTACGCTAGCAGTTTTCCAAAATTTGCCCATATTTGAAAGAAATACATGGTTCTTTACTAATGTTTCTTCTAGATTCACAGGCGTACATTGGTCATTATTCATTTTTGTTTTATGATCTCTGGTTTTCTATCTTATTACATCTCTGTTATGCTGCTATTTGGCAGCTTAGTCTGGTTCTTTTTTATATATTGTTTTTATCTAACATTAAAACCATCTCATATTTATTAATGAGCTTGAATAGTTGAAATTTATGCTTTTAGAGCATTTTGTTCCATTTGTACGTTGCACTGGGATGCACTTACTTTAGTTGATGTTGATCAACTTGTTCCATTTGTAAGTTGCACTGGGATGCACTTGGTTCAGTTGATGTTTATCAACTTATTCCATTTGTAAGTTGCATTAGATGTTTCTTTATTATGTTCCTCAGTGAGAGGATGGTTCTTTATTCTGTTCCTCAATGAGAGGATTATTTTTCATGGGTTTCCCTATAGTTTCACATTTTCTTGAAGGTAATATGGTCCTTCTACTCATAATCTTGTCTTATGGTTCACCATGATAAACATGCTTGGCAAATCTGGATCTTGCGCTTGAGTCTCTTATTCTTCTGATTTCTCTTTGTCTCTCTCATATTTCTTTGATAAATATACTAATGTGATAATGCATTGCATTCTTCATTGCTTAGATCGTGAGTTATGCAGGTGGTGGTGCTGCAACCCATTCTCTTGCAGTGAGATAACTCATTAGTGGACTGTCTATATCCATGTGATTGATGCAATGTTGATGCAAGTTTCATTAGTTGACCTTGTCTATGGTCATTTGTGTATTAGTATATTTCTTTCATGAGAGAATTGAAAAATACTTTCATACCTAACTTGTTCAGTTTGGAAATTTGAGCATTTATTCTATCTTGATATCATGTTAGCTCCATTGGATTTTGGTGAGCAATTTCATTTATCTTTATTTCTAACTCAATTTTCACTATGAGATTTACCTTACAATTATACTTTGATGTTTCAAATTTCAAAAGATATACTAAATTCAATATGAGATTGAATTCTACTTGTGGATAGTTGCCTTGTTTTCTTGTTCTATGTTTCAGGTGATCCATCAAGGCCTAATAAAGACATCAATTCATTTCCACATATCCTATGTATCACAAAGCTACTTGAAGATACACATATACTTCCACTTGAACACATTTTAAGGTCTTTTCCACTTCTCTTGGCTCTACCAAAGCTGCTTGTACATCACATTTCCAGAAGACCACTTGCAAACTTGAAGACAAAACAATTTCTTCCTTATATTGAAGAACAAGTTGCAGATTTTTGTAAAAATTGGGTTTTATACCCCTTGTTGTAAACACCCCAAGTAAAGATTAAAGGGGGGT
>MU228305.1:2828665-2843054 GCA_018584345.1 Thuja plicata
TTATATTGAAGAACAAGTTGCAGATTTTTGTAAAAATTGGGTTTTATACCCCTTGTTGTAAACACCCCAAGTAAAGATTAAAGGGGGGTGTTAGAATATCTAATCTTTACTTGTATTTTAAATAGGAGATTCATATGGAATCCCTACATGTATTTTGTCCTCTAGTGGGAGGACAACTCATTTTATGTAATTCCTTAATAAGGAAAGTAGTTTATTCCTCCTTAAGAGAACTTCGACACATGTCACACACACTTATGAATGGTGGAATTCATAGACTTGGGAGTTACATTCCAACTCCTCTCTCTCATGTCTATTTAAGAGATGCTCCTCTCTCATTTATCGCAGTGCAAGGATGAAGAATGATCCATGATGAAGTTATTATAATGTGTATCTTCCTCTCTTCCTCTCTCTCTTTTCTCTCTTTAGGCTATGGCCTCATTCATAATATCACAAAAAAGGTTTTTCTTTGCTTTTCCCCTTATAAAATATCTTGTCTTCTTTGCCTTTGGCTCTTTTGATGAATGCTCTTGGATTTGGTTTTCTCATGGTAACATTTCTCCCTTACTTAGCTCTCTTGGATTGTTTATGTTCCTTTTCTCTTCCATTATTATTTCTTACATCATCGATGCAATCACATCTCAGAACATAGATGATGAGAAGGCTATGGAAGAAAGACTTGAACAAAAGTATGAATTCAAGTTAGCAGAGAAGATAAGTCAAGAAGTGTCACTGCAAAAAGTAAAGCTATCTGAACTGGTAAGCACAATAGACCCAATATTTTCAGAAGCTATAACCTTAATACATAAATTATGCACATTAGATCAAATCACGAAGGAGTATACTGACAAGATAACATAGATAGATGCTGATCTTCAAGCAAGTGCACAAGGTCTCACAAACAGTGAAGAGGCAATCAAAATGCACAACGAACAACTCAAGCAAGCTCTAAAGCTGAGACAAGACATACAGATTGCAGAAACCAAGTTCAAAGATGAGGTAAATGAGCTTCAAGCTCAACTCTTACTGACACTCTCATTACTACAAAATCATATGACAGAGGCAAGAGAACTAATTGCCACCCCAAAAATTTTTGTCCTAGACAACATTTATGATATGCATGCCAAAATTGAGCTAGAGCACATGGCACTAGAACTCCTCAAAGAAAAATGGGAGAAAATGATAGAGGATATCAAGAACACCCATTCACACATTCTTGACACACTGTAAGTTACACATCTTTGTCACATTTTTGACAACTTATAAGTTGTACATTTTTGTCATGAGTATCAAATAAAGGGGGAAATGATATGTACAGTCAATTAGTAAAAAAATAAAAGGGGAAATTAAAGGAAGAAATGGTTTGTATAGTCAGTCATTTGAAAGAGGAAAGAAAAAAAAAGGGGAATGTATAGTACAAAGGCAAGTATACATGTACATATAATTATACTATACCGATGCATACAATTAGGGGGAGTCATATAATGACAAGGATATATACATGGTGTACATACTAAACACTTTAGTATTATGTACATATCAATTTTTGATACTAATGTCAAAGGGGGAGATTGAAGACATTATATTTTTCCATTAGTATATGCAAGGAAAAACATGATAAACACCATCGGTTTATACTACACCGAAAGATAGGGCACAACACTACCCAATGCCAAGGTTACCGATACTGCCAAATACAAAGAATCCTGACAAACACTATTCAGTGTTACCTGATGACAAAAAGGACAAAGGAACCTGACGAGTAACCAACAATGCAACCCAACAAAATATTAAAGAGTGGAACCCGATAGATGAAGGGAACTCGATGATCAATTCAAAGAAGGAACACCAACATACTTTCATTTGACACTGACGATCAAGAACTGACAGTCAGTTACATCCCGCAAAAAGTGGATCTAACTTTCCACGTCAGATAAATCACTGAAGTTTTATATTTAGCTTCTGGATTTGTTTTAAATCCATTACGTGCAGAGAAAGAAATGTATTTATTATTGTTTTTATCCATTTAACTGAATTAAAACATGCAAACTAAAGGATCAAGGTCAAGTTGTATACCTTGGATCTAGAGTTAACATTGTAATGTGTGATTTTAAAATAGGTCAAACACTTGTATAAATAGATGCTCAATCAATTGTGAACATGTTGTTCGATGATGATTGCAGCCACTGAGAGCATCTAAGGATCAGATAAAAGAATTCATGCAGGACAGAAAAAGATCAATTCAGTTTCAAGAACAAAACACGGGCTATCGACAAGTAGGAAAAGGTATTAATCAATCATTATAAGTGATATTCATATACTATGGGCTTTAAAGGATCTGTAATCAGAAATTATAGATTGCATACAATCATGTCATACATATTGTACTCATTCTAACAAGTGTAGTACACTTAAGAAATCCTTTCAAGGAAGGTGGACTTAATAGTCCTATTGTAAATCTCTTAACTGAGTGCACACTTAATTAGTGTTGCTAAAGCTCTTAACAGAATAGATCTTAACAGGTCTCCACATTAATACTCCTAACATGGTAGATCATCCAAAGTGATCAATTGTAAGCGTTTATCGACTCCCTTCCTTTCTGCAGATAGTGAAGTTTTATGGGTGCCATCCCCACCACAGTTTTTACTTCCTAACAAGAGTTTTATGCGATATCATATCTTGTGTTATGTGTCTATTACTTTCATGAATGTTTCATACAATTAAGATTATGAATCAATACTACATGCATAAGAAAGAACATCAGATATGGTCGGTAATACATCAAAGATTGATTACTAATGATGAAAGGTAAAATGTGTTAAAAGTTTTAGAGGTACTGATTCACCCCTCCCCTCTCAGTACTACTTCCCATTAATCCCAAAAAAAATTGCAATTTCCAGTCATAGAGATGTCATAGACTAAAACTGTTATGGAGCTGGAACCCTGACACATGTAACTTCCGATTGTGAAAATCTGAGGCCTCGAGGAACAAGTTAAATTTTTAGGTAAAAGTCGAGATTCAACAACACCCCTATGTTTGTGATTGTGTACTGTCCAATTCTTATCTCTGAGATAACCCCCAAAATGCTTGAATCTAGTTCCACAGATCCCAAAACCTTTTCCTACACATAGAAAAAGGGAAATTTTTTGTGGAAATGGGCTTGCCTTGGTCAAGCTCCGGTTTAGGAATTAACCTTGAAATTGATATGTAAATGCAAATCTGAAAAGGAAAGGAAGGTAAATGTTTGATTCACCTTGTGTAAAACCCTCATGAATGGATGTAGAAATCACACAAATTCATGAAGATGCTTGCATTTGAACTTGGAATGGAGATGTAGGAAGGTTAAAGGATGTCCTCACCAATGTATGAGATCCATAATCACCATCTCTAGATCATGAATGTAGTTATGCCACTTGAAGAAGAATGGAATGAACCTCCTTGCACCACTTGAAAATCTCTCTACTTGGCCATCATGGGAGATAAATCTTGCATCAAAGGAAGGATATTTACTTGCTTGAATGGATCTATGAAGAAGACTTGGAGACCTTGGATGGATTCCTTGCCTTCACCACTTGAATGCTTCAATGCTTGAAATCTTGAATACCTATACTTGAATAATCTTGGCATAATTGGTTGATCATATAATTATGGTTCTTAATGTATGTTGTAAAATTAGGGGATAGAGAATCCTTTTATACTCATTCTAAGATTAAAATGCGAGAAAGCTGATAAAGAGAAGAAATGGGAAAGGCATAGGAAGAAGGGTCCCGAGATCAGGCTCCGGGCCCAATCAAGACAAACCCATAGGGGGTGAAGTCTAAGTTTGAACTCACCCCTAGGGGTGTAGTTGAACTTTGACTATACCCCTAGGTAAAAATGCCTAGGATAGGGTGGAGACCCATCAGGAGATGTGAAAAAGGAGCTAGGAAAAAAGGAAAAATGGGCATAATTGATAGTCAAATCTCGAAATCACCTAAATGGGGTCAGTAGGTCCTAAAAGACATCCAATGATGGGTGCTAAATTTTTAGGATGATACACATTTATCTAGGTTTTTGGTTCTAATGCTTATGTGTATATTCCCAAAAATAATAGAAATAAGTGTTAGGGTTTGACAGAACTGAAACAATATAAGAATAAATAGTTATACGCAGAAACATAGAAGAAAGAAACTAAACACAGATAACACACAGATTTAATGTGGTTCACCCAAAACCTGGGCTACGTCCACCTACACAGCCATCCAACCTTTCTTATTATCCAGCAAAAAAATACACCACAATGCAATGCATTTTCCATCTCAAACGCTTATAACATGCATTTTAGGGCAACCTCTAAAATCGACCATTATAGGGTTTTACAATATCAACACCTACTACATGATCAGTCGCCATAATATCAACAATAAGTTGGACAAGTATTCCACAAAATGTATTTTTTTGGCTATGTAGAAAGTACAAAGGGGTACAGGTTGTCGGATACCACTGCCCACAAGATTATAATTAGCCTAGATGTATATTTTAATGACAATTTAATGCAAAGAGGTGAAGAATAATAAGATACAAAAGTTATTCAAGTAGAGATGGAAAAATGTTATGATAATCTAGATGTCCTAATGAAGAACAAAAAATGAAGATTAACTAGATGAACAACAACTAGATGAGCCACAAGGTGAAATATCAAACCTTACAAGGAGATCTAGTAGAGTATTAAAAGCACCTAAAAGGTACTCTCCTACTTGTAATTTTTCTTATGCATTACTAATTAATGCCGGTGAACCTAGTTCATATTAGAAGGCTTGTGATGCTAAATGTGAAAGCAAATGGAGAGCTTCTATGGAAAAGGAGATGGAAGTTCTTCATAAGAGCATGACATGGGAGTTTGTTTCATTACCCAAAAGTAGAAAATATATTGGGAACAAGTGGCTCTAAAAGATAAAAAGCGATGTAAATGACAAATTAGAGAGATATAAAGCTTGATTGGTAGCTAAAGGGCATGCATAGAAATTTGGTTTTGATTTTGAAGATTTTTTTTTTCACTTGTATGGTTAATTAATATTAGAGTTGTTTTAGATATTGTTGGTAGTCCTGATTAGGAGTTAGATCAATTAGGTGTTAAAACAAACTTCCTGCACATTGATATCTCTGAGGGGATTTATATGCAACAACTAGAAGGTTTAGAGGAAAGAGGCAAATAGAATCTTGTTTGCAGATTGAAAAGATTATTGTATGGTTTGAAACAAGAACCAAGGTTTTTGTACAAATTATTTGACTCCTTCATGATGAGTATGGATTTTAGTAGATGTGAGGCTAATCATTCTTCCTACTTTCAAAGGCATGATGATGACAGTTTTATCATTCTAATTTTGTATGCAGATGTTATGTTGGTTGTAGGTCCCAACATGCATAAAATCATCCATTTGAAAACTCGGCTTGCTAGTGAGTTTGATTTGAAGAACTTAGGAAGTGCAAATAATATCCTTGGAATTAGGACACATAGAGATGTAAATAATAGGAAAATATGGTTGTTACAGAAAAATTACATGGAGAAAATTTTGCAACGCTTCAATATGCAGAATGTACAACCAGTTAGTACTCCATTTATTATTTACATTAAGTTTATTCAGATAAGTGCTTTAGTACAAAAGAAAAGAAGACACAAATATACTATGTACCATACTCATTAGCATTAGGTAATTTTATGTTCACCATGGTGTGCACTAGACTAGACATTGCACAAGTAGTGAGAGTTGTTAGTCAGTAAAAGGTGAATACTAGTTTTAATCACTGGACAATTGTTAAGTGGATTCTTAGATATTTATGAGGTTCTTGAAATGCTTCTATTTGGTATTGTGGGAGTATTCTTTAGGTAAATGGGTATGTGGATGTAGATTTTTTTGGAGAAAAAGATAAGAGAAAGTATACTACAAGTTATGTTTTCTCCTTAGTTGCAAGTGTTGTTAGTTGGGTATTAAAGTTATAGATAGTGATGGCATTGTCTAGTATTAAAGATGATTATATGGTAATGATATATGCTAGCAAGGAGACAATCTAGAAACATAGACTTTTGGGTGATTTACACACCAAAGAGGATAAAATAGTTTTACATTGTGATAGTCAAAGTGTTTTACGCTTAGCATAGAACTCAACATACCATTCTGTAACAAAGCATATTAATATTCAATATCAATTTGTTCATGAAGTGGTGGAAGGAGGAAAAATCTCTTTGGAAAATAATCAAACTAAAATAAAATGAGTAGATATTTTGATGAAGCTTACTGGTAGAGAGAAGTTCATTTAGTGTAGAACTTGTCTTCGTTTACAAATTATCTGATGATATGTAGCATTGGAAATGGTCTTTCAATAGAGGAATTATTCATGAGTTATGAAATTGACTTCAAGTAGGAGAATGTTTGAATGTGAAGTTATTTCTAGTGTTATTCCAAGGGTGATAGATAGGCATCACGGGGCACCATGGTACTATGTTACTCTAGTAGTGATGAATAGTCATCATGGATATCATCTAATGAGTCAGGTTTGTGTTCAATGGTGAATGAGTCCATAAGGATAATGGTTGGGGGTTGTAGGAGGTGGATGTATCCTCCTTACCACACCGAAGGTGTTTTTCATTAGGTGATTCATCATTACGCATCTTTCCAAAGGAATTTTTTTTGGGGCTTACTATAAAGAACAATTATTTCATGTGTTAAACATGTAGTTGTGCGAGTCATGATAACTATATTTAGTAATTGGTCTTCAATTAGGACTCTACAACTTGGTTTTTATATACTACTTGAATTCATGTTTTCATTTACTTTTGAAGATTGTTTTAAATATGAAAATTCTTGAGAACTAATACGAAAGGTCTTTGCCTGTGATTTTTTTCCCAGGTATATTTTTTTATAGGTTTTTTCATGTATATCTATGTTGTGTATTTGTTCTTATTTGTAATATTTTTGCACTAGCAAATTAATATGAAAGATCTTTTCCTATGTTTTTTTTCCTTGTATAATTTTACCAAGATTTTCCATGTAAATCTGTTTGTTATGTGGGATTGTTCTTCTTTGTATTATTTATGCATTAGTAATTTTCATAACAAGATTGACATATCTAATTGTATAGTTACACTTTATTTCAAAATTTATTATTTTACAATAAGAAAAGGGAAACAAGGTATATGTAAGGGTTTTGTCCAAATTTTACTAATGCACAATCAGAAGGAAGATGAACCAACAGGCTCAAGTAGGACTTAAGTGCTGAGTGAGTGCAATTATCCTTCACTATTATAATTAATAATGAAATGGATTATGGTAATTAATCAAATGATGCAATATAAATGACTAAATTAAGCTATATTAAGTAGTTTCAAGAAAATACAGATTGACAAAAATAGACTAGAACCTGTAATTAGCAGAAATAGAAACTCGAGAACTATACTAAATTGTACATAGAATTTAAAGTTGTTCTGATAGGAACAAGAAGCTCGAGGAATTTTGTTCCTTGGAAATCTGCATAATGTTTTGATTGATAGTCTCGTAGATCCCAATCTTTCTGAAAAAGTTCCAATACCTACACTTCCTACACGTGCACACATAAAAATAAGGAAAAGGTTTGTGGAAAGGGGTTTACCTTGGTCAAACCCCTATATAGGAATCAAACTTGAAAATAAAATAAGATTCCGTAAAGGAAAGTAAATAATGAAGGTAAATGTTAGATATACCTTTCCACTACCTTCATGAATGGATGTTGAGATTACACATATTCATCAAGATGCTTGAATTGTAGTTATTGACCTTGGAATGTAGAAAGGAATAAAGTATGCCGTCACAAACGCATTTATCTATGAATGCCACTCCTAGATCTTCAATGTTGTTATTCTTTATTGAACACTTGCTATGAAAGAGTGGATTTGAATGGACAAAGGATCTTCTTTTTTTCTTGATGCTGCAGCCAAGGAAAAGAGGAACTTCAAAGAAGTTAGCCCGATCCTTGCAGAAAGAGTCACACAATAGAAACAAAATAATTGACATATTCAAAAGATCAACCTTCTTATTATTGGATAATCAAGTACAATGGACCTATAACATGCAATCTTAAATTCCAGGTATACAGGACTATTTTAAAACCTTTATAGATTATCCTTTTTATACTATCTATCACAATCCCTCACTAACTAGTTCTAACTACAAAAATTTCCTTCCTTCTCCTTAAGGGATCAATTAAATGATCTTATAAATCCTTCACAAGGATTAGGTTGGCTTGAGAAAGATTACATTCTCCAAGAATAGGAAAACATATTACAATATAGGTTAGGACCTAAATCATAAGAATCTCCCATAAATAGATAAAAAATGATGAGTGAACCCACAAGAAGGTTGAACATGGATATAGAATCATCAAGATATGAGCCATGAAGATTCGTTGATCGGGAAAATCCATCGTGAGATCTAAAGATTCGAACTGGTCATGAAATGTGAAGAACAAAGATGTCCCACCAAAAATCCAAAATATCTCATATGTGAAGAAAATAATTAAGGTGTGAACCTAGGTGAAGGTAAAACATGATTATAGGAACACTCAATAAGGTGCACAAAAAAACTGATCCAAAGTGAAAGAACATTGAAGGAAGTTTAGCCACTAACAAATTGGAAAAGAAGAAATAAAATATTTTTGGTTGATGCAAGATTTCCAAGAACCCAAGATGCTTCTGCATGAGGACACACATGGTTATTGAAAAGTGAGCCTCTCATTTTCCTAGGGCTAAAGGAAAACCAATATGGTCAACCTTATCCTGAGAAATGCATGAAGCATCTTCAATTGGTTTGTCTTTCCATTTTACAAGATACTGTTTGTACTATCTACCTATTGTACTTTGACCAATTCTGCTATCCAAAATATCTTCTATCTCATCCATTTTCTTCTTAGGATACTGATACTTAACATGTGATCCATCCCCTTCACAAAAATCTAACTCATGATACTGATACAAGACTGCAACATTGAATATAGGTGATATGTCCATGTCATCTAGTAACTCCACTTCATATGCATTCCCTAAATCAAATCTCCTCAAGAATTTACACGGTCAAAACTTTGTCATATTCAAATTGTTATATGTTCCAACTGAAAATCTACCCTTCTTAAAATAAACCATCACCTCATCTCCTACTACAAATTCCTTATGTATCTGCTTCATATCCTCTCTCTCCTTATACTTCTGGTTCATCTTTTTAAAATATTGTCTAACTTCATCATGCAATGACTTCATGACTTCTGCAATTTCCTCTCTGTCTGCACTTCTCCTGATCTCCTGACTAATGCCCTTTACTTCTGATAATCCTTTAGGATTCATGCCTATGACTATCTCAAATGGTGTATTTCCAGTACTCTTATTCACTAAATTTCTATATGCAAACTCTAGTTGTGCTAGGACTAAATCCCAATTCCCAGTCTTGTCTCCAACCAAGCATCTCATTAAGTTACCAGAACTTGTGTTCACTTCCTCTATTTGTCCATCTATTTTTGGATGAAATGTAGAACTAAAATTCAATTTAATATTCAACTTCCTCCAAAATCCCAACAAACTTGCTGTCCCAGTCTGAAACTATAGTCTTAGGAAACCCATGCAACCTTACAACTTCTCTAAAAAAGTCTTCCACATGTACTACATTTGTTGTCTTCTTACAAGGTATGAAGTGTGATATTTTTGAAAATCTATCCACTACCGCAAATATAGAATAATTACCTCTTGGGGTCTTCGGTAGCCCAAGTACAAAATCCATGCTATTGTCTTCCCATGGTCTAGTTGGTATTGTCAAAGGCGTATACAATCCAGTGTTAAAACTACTTCTTTTATCACCTTGACAAATTTTACAAATCTGAACAAATTTCCTTACATCCTTAAGAGTCTGAGGCCAAAAATAATTCTCACTCACCCAAGTCACTATCTTGTCAATACCAAAGCATCCAACTAATCCTCCACAATGTTTTTCCTTAATCAAATTATATCTCATTGAACTCCTTGGTACACACAACTGAATTCCTTTTAATAACATTCCTTCTTGAATGAAATAATCCAACCATTTACTTCGGTATGTTGCAACAGGTTCTCTGCAAGCTTTCCAAGGTTCTAAAAAATCAAGGTTATCTTCATACAAGGTCTTCAACTCATCAAACCCAAATAATTCAATTCTCATCTCTATCAACAAATTCTTTCTTCTACTCAAAGCATCAAAAACCTTATTTGACTTACCCCTCCTATGCTTCAACACAAATATATAGCTCGACAAGAATTCAACCCATCTCATGTGTCTCTCATTAAATGTACCTTGACTATTTAAACATTGCAATTCTTGATGATCAATATACAAAACAATTCCTTAGGCAACAAGTAATGTATCTCATTCTTCAAGGCTTGAACTATGGCATAAAATTCTTGATCATAAATTGAATATCTTCTCTTGGCATCATTCAAATTTTCACTAAAATAAGCAATCGGTCTACCTTCTTGAGTTAACAATGCTCCAATTGTATTCCCACTTGCATCACGGTCCACTTGAAATACCTTATTGAAATCAGGTAAAGATGACACAGGTTGTTCAGTTACCTTTTGTTTCAACAATTCAAAAGTCCTTTTTGCTCCAAGTGTCCACTTGAATTCTTTCATATCTCCTATCATTGTCTCAGTCACAAGACTACAAACCGAACCAAAATTTATAATGAAATTTTGGTAGAAACTAGCCAATCCATGAAATGAACTTACATCTCCAACACTTTTAGGTATAGGCAACTGAATATTTACTTTAACCTTCTTAGGATCCATCTTCAATCCTTCTAATAAGATCACAAAACCCAAGTACACTATCTCTTCCTCCATGAAAGAACATTTCTTGATATTTATCAATAACTTCTCTTCCCTCAATCTCTGCAACACTTGTCTCAGATGCAATAAATGATGCTCCTTACTCTTATCATAAATGAGAATATCATCAAAGTAAACAATAAAAAACTTACCCAAGAATTTCTTCAATACTTCATTCATCAACCGCATGAAAGTACTTGGAGCATTGGTCAAGACAAAAGGCATTACTAACTACTCATACAATCCTTCATGTGTCTTGAATGTTGTCTTCCATTCATCACCTTCTCTGATTCATATATGATGATAACCACTCTTTAAATCAATCTTTGTGAAATACTTTTCTCGACTCAAGAAATCCATTATATCATCCATCCTAGGCAAAGGAAACCTATACTTCATTGTAATCTTATTAATAGCTCTTGAATCTCTACACATCCTCCATTGTACATTCTTCTTAAGTGCTAATACTGTTGGTACTACACAAGGACTCCAAATTTCTCTGATCAATCCTTTCTTCAACAATTCTTGCAATTTTCTAATTAGTTCTTCATTCTCTGTAGGTGTCATCTGATGCACTAATTTATTGGGAAAAGTAGCTCCATGAATTAGATACATGCAATGACTAACACTTCTCATAGGTGGAAATCCATCAAGAACATTATCTGAGATTATGTCCATACTCAGTCAATAATTCCCTTATCTCCTGAAGATGTTCCTCTACCGATTCTAAATTAGACTTCTAAGGAATCAATGCATAACACATACTATTAATTTTCAATCCATCCAAGAATTTTTTCCTTCAACTAAACAAATTCTGACATTGGTAAAATTCTCATTCTGAGGAGTCTCAAGTAAAGGTAACAATACTTGCTTCATTCCATTTGCAAAAATAGTATACCTATTCTCCCTACCATCATGTAATTCTTGTCTATCATACTGCCATGGTCTACCCAATAAGATATGAAATAGATCCATAGGCATAATATCACAAAGGAATTCATCATGATAAGATCAAATCTTCAATTTCACAAGGCATTGTTCACTTACTAGTACCTTATGATCATCCTTGATCAATGCAATCTGATAAGGTTTTGGATATT
The DNA here is from genome assembly GCA_018584345.1 of Thuja plicata. Classification (NCBI taxonomy): domain Eukaryota; kingdom Viridiplantae; phylum Streptophyta; class Pinopsida; order Cupressales; family Cupressaceae; genus Thuja; species Thuja plicata. Next base: position 2,840,622 of record MU228305.1, read on the forward strand.
TCAACCTCTATAACTTCAACTTACTCACAAACTCCATAGAGGCTAAGTTACCTAAACTACAATTGCCGATGATTACCTTGCAACACTTTCCTTCAACTTTGCACCTTGTCTTGAACAAACTTCTCCTCAACAATGGTTCTTTATCTATCTCTTCATGACATAGGGCTCTCCTTACCATTAGGACTTATCCATCTTTGGGTTGGGTCAATGGTCCACTAGATTAGTCTTCCACAAAAGCATTTTTGCCACTATTCTCAATCCTCTTGCTTGAATTTACTTGAGTACATTCAAAGGCTCAATTTCCTTCATTGCCACATTTGAAACAAGTTCCTCTAAACAATATTTTTTCATCTTTCTTGTAACTAATTGATCCATCTCCTCTCTAGAAATTTCGTTCATCTCTTTGGTATGAATTCTCTTCTTTGAATTCATCCCTGCCTTTATTCTCATCCGAATAAGATCTTCCTCCTCCAAAAGGTCTAGCCCTTTGGGATCTTCCACCTCTTCCTCTTTTTCTTTGTTCATGTCTTTTGTTCAACTTCTCTTCATCTTTTAGGGCATATTGGTAGGCTTCCTCCACACTTTATAATTTAACCAAATTGATCTCATCTTGAATTGATGTCCTCAAACCATTCATGTACCTTAAAACCCTCTCAACATCATCATCAGTATTCCTAGATATGATATCCAATCTATATAATTCCTCGATATACTCCTTCACACTAAGGTCCCTTTGCTTTAGATTTTACAATTTCCTAAACAAACTTACTTGGTAATCAACACGTAAGAATTTGACATTCAATTTTTTCACCATCCTATCCCATGATTTAATTTTGTCCTTTCCTCTTCTCTATCTACCATTCTACAAATGTTCCCACCATAATGATGTATGTCTCAACTTTGTGCAAGCATACTTCACCTTCTTATCTTCATCGGTACCTTCGTAATCAAAGTACTTCTCCATCTCTATGATCCAATCAAGTAATTCATCTAAATCTAATTTACCATCATAGTCTGGTGGATTGAAATGTGGTCTTGCATTAACTCTAGTTAGGGATTTTATAAACCTATCATCTCCTTGTTCTAGTTCTTGTTTCTCTTCTCGTTCTTCAGCTGCTTCTTCAACTATTTCTTCCTCTTCATCACTCACATCCTCAATGTGTCAACCTCTTTGATGGGCTATTTCAATAGCTTCTAACCTATCCACAATTTGTCTCATTATATCCAATGCAGCTATATTTGCATCTCTCTTTCTACCTCTAGCATTCCCTCTTCGAGCCATCCCATGTGAATCCTCTTTAATTACGGGTCAGATCCTCACCCTGCTAGCCCATAAAAAATCAATTCAGGGCTTCGTAAACTCTGGTACCAAGATCTGCAACCATTGAATTAGAAGCTTTCTCTAATACCACTTGGTGCAACCAAGGACATGAAAAAATTAGAAGAAATCAGTCTGATCCTTGTAGAAAGAGTCACACAATGAAAATAGAATAATTGAGAGATATGCAAGATCAACCTTCTTATTATCAGATAATATAGTACAATGGACCTGCAAGATGTAGTCTTACATTCCAGATATACATGCATGCTTTAGAACCTTTATAAGCTATTATTTTTATACTATCTATCACAAGCCCTCGCTAACTAGTTCTGACTATATAATTTTTCTTTCCTTATCCTTAAGGGACCAATTACATGAGCTTATAAAGCCTTCATAAGCATCACGTCATCATGAGAAAGATTATATTCTCCAAGACCAAGAAAATGTATTACAATATAGGTCAGGACCCAAATCATATAAATCTCCCATAAATAGATAAAACATGATGAGAAAACCCATAAGTAGGTTGTCCATTATATTAAATCATCCAAGATATGAGTCACAAAATTTCACCAATCGGGAGAAATCTTTCACGATATCGAAAAACATAAACTGGCCATGAAACATGAAGAACAAAGATGTCTTGCCAAAAATCCAAGATATCTCATACACGAAGAAACCAATCGAGATGTGAACCTAGGTGAAGGTAAAATATGATGCTAGGAAAATTCCATGAGGTGCACGACAACAACTTATCTAAAGTGAAAGAACGTTGAAGGAAACTCAACCATTGACAAACTAGAAAACAAGAAATAAAACATTTTTGGTTGATGCAAGATTTTCCAAGAACCCAAGATGCTCTTGCATCACTTAAGAACTCCTCTACTTGGCCATCATGGGAGAGAATCTTGCTACAATAGAGAATATTTCCTTTAAATTACCTTGGATGCTTAGAGAGAGACTAGATCTTGGATTCTTGTCTTCAAATCTTGAATTCACTTAATTTCTTGAATGCTTGAATGCAAAAACTTGGTTATGATTTTGGTTACCAAAATGAGGATATATATATATATATATATATATATATATATATATATATATCACATTTTGTG
>MU228305.1:2852183-2878330 GCA_018584345.1 Thuja plicata
CATACATTTTGATTCTTGAGGATATTGGCATTCTTTCCCTTGTCTTCATTGAATCTCTCGTTGTATGGTTTATTGGCAAGGTCATGAGTTTATAGCTCTAGCTGAGAGCAATTTTTATAAATCTTGCAACTCCATGCATAGAGAGCTATGGATCGATTTGTGAGGGCTCATTCTTGAGTTTCCTTGCATGTAAGGATTCATAGAAGTGCACTATTTTGTGTGTACAATAGTTAGTTCATCTCAATTGAGGATAGAAAAGTTTAATGGAACGTGCTTTGAGATTTAGAAGCTAAAGATAGAGGATCTCTTAGAGGAAATAGGTCAATGGATTATCATGAAGATTCAAACCAACTAAAAAAGGTATATGATATTATGCAAAAGAGATTGATGAATTAAATATCATATTATAGGATATCATAATAGTAGAACAAATTGCATTTGAGTCTCGACACTCCATTTTCAATGAACTATAAATAGCATATGAATAAATTCACTTAGTAAATAGTACCAAAAGGAGCTATGTTTTTTAAACTTGAGATTAAGAAGGCATGTGACAAGGTTTACCAAAGGTTCCTAATGAAGGTAATACTTTTTAAAACCTTCTCCAACATTGGTTGAACTTGATATTTAGGTTTAGTATGAACTCAAGATATTCTATCCTCAAGGTTTCTTTGGAGATTTTAAGGGACTATGCCAAGGAGATCTAATTTTCCCATCTTCTTTATATTAATGGAGATGCACTAAAATGATCAACTCAAGTATCTTGAAATAAAGTAGATTGATGAATTGAAGTCACCAAGGATGTTAACACCTTCCCCATCCATAATTTGCAAATGTCAATTTACAATTGTGAGTGTCTACAAGAAAATAGGCTAGAACAATTAAGGAAACCATGAACAACTAATACTACCACATTAGAAATATTTTTACAACTAATACTACCACATTAGAAATAATTTTTATTTTCTAGAAAAATGAGAAATTATAAAAAAAGGATTTAAAAATTAGAATCCTTCTAAATAAATATAATGAAATCCCCCTCTTTAATAGGCATTGCTTGGAAAATATTTGGTATCTCATAGATTGATTATTAAAGAGTTCAAACTAATAGATCTAATGATTGTGATTGATTTATTATAGTGAATGTAAAATAAGATCATGAATATTATTATGATTGAAGAGTGAGTGTTAATGGTGATTTTGATGATATGTATGGATGTGTTTAAGAAATGAGATTTATATAATAACATGAAGTGTGTTGGGAGCTATATCGAGTTTGTGTTCTATTAGATGACATGTTTAAAAGTTTAAAACAAGTTTGTAACTATGGACTAAAATTATATGATTTCAAATTCATCCCTTTACATAATAGAATATATTGTTATTCAAATAGCTTTATAGATCTCTTTATTTTTTCTAATACATCTACTAATTTAAGTGTTGGCAATCTCCAAAATTGTCTTGAAAAGGTTGACATTTCATTATTTACTTAATACAAGTTCTCCTACGTTAACCTTTAGAAATGTGTACATATACTCAAAAATAATAGGCAAGGGTTCTAGTATAGAGATTTCTTACATATTTTAGGACATTGAATTGTAGTGTGTCACTATTAATTACTTCTTCTATGGTTTAAGACGAGAGAAATCTTGAGAAATAATGTATGTGAAATAAGTACAATTAAATGTATTTAATATTAGCACATAGCATCAAATTGCATCAAACATGTGCTTAGTCAATTTAGAGTGGGAAAATTATAGGACCAATATAGCCAAATTTTTAATTTAGATTTTAGAAAAGGAGGTGACAAGTTTACAACCACAAGAATGTTTCAAAGTGCACGGTAACAACCAAATCCAAATAGAGGTGGGTGCATAAGTGAATGTGATATATATGTGGACAAAGGGAATGCATATGAGTAAAAAAGTGTGAGTATAATGTAAGGATAAGCGTATGGGAAGAGGTGTGTATATGGATGAATAAAAAGATAAGGGGAATAGGCTCAAGTTTGCATAAGATTGTAACATTTGTTGACATGTACATATATAATGATATCTCCTCAATATAGATGCAAAACTAAATGAAAAATTCTATAGGTATGCAAATTTACCATTACAACATGATTATAATGCACCTAATTGATTCCCCACTTTCTATTAGATATCTTTAAATATTTCATTGTGTAAAATTTTAAAAAACTCAATTAGTATAATGACAATATTGTTAAAAACCCAAAATTATACCCACTAATGGGTCTTTGAGGGTTAATCCCTCTCTCAAGGCCAAGGATTTGATTCAGGAGAGTAAACCAGAGGCTAGATGGGTCAAAAATAATTTTGATGGGGCCTCCAAAGGCAACCTAGGTCTCTCTGGGGTTGGATGTCTTGCCCATGATTCAACTAGAAATATTATTGCAATAGAGACAAAAAAATTGGCAGAGGGAACAACCAATGAAGTGGAGGTCCAAGCTACATTGCTTGCAATTGATTTCATGACCAAGATACATGTGGAGTGATTGCACCTGGAGGGGGATTCATAGGTGATAGTAAATGTGATCGCCAATGGTAAAGCCCAAGAATGGAGACTTGATAAAGTTATTAATATTATTCAAAATAAATTTGGTGCCTTAAAAAATTTAAAAAGTTTCCCAAATTTACAAAGAGGGAAATGCACTAGCGAATTCACTATCCAAATTTCCGGTGACTTTTGTGGATAAGTTTGGATCAAACTTGGCTGAAATTTGGCAAGGCTGATATAAGACGGAAAAGGTGAAATTAGTGACATTTATGAATGCAAGGTTGGTGTATTGTGGTGGTTGACATCGCACATGAACCCATTCACCACATTGAATGTTGGTGAACCTAGTTCATTTTATGCATTACTAACTAATGTTGGTGAACCTAGTTCATATTCGAAGGCTTGTGATGCTAAATGTGAAAGCAACTGAAGAGATTATATTACCCAAAAGAAGAAAATATATTGGGAACAAGAGTTTCTTCAAGATTAAAAGGGATATAAATGAAAAAATTGAGAGATATAAATCTTGGTTGGTAGATAAGGGGCATGCATAGAAATCTGGTATTGATTTTGATGATTTTTTTCACTTGTACGGTTAAGTACTATTAGAGTTGTTTAAGATCTTGTTGGTAGTTCTAATTTTGAGTTAGAAAAATTAGATGTTAAAAAACCTTCCTTCATGGTGATCTCTTTGACTATATTTATATGCAACAACCAGAAGGTTTAGAGGAAAGGGGAAAATATAATCTTGTTTACAAATTGAAAAGATTGTTGTATGGTTTGAAACAAGCACCAAGGTGTTTGTACAAATTATTTGATTCCTTCATTATGAGTATATATTTTAGTAGATGTGAGGCTAATCATTCTGCCCACTTTCAAAGGCATGACGATGACAGTAAATTATCATTCTATTTTTGTATGTAGATGATATGTTGGTTGCAGGTCCCAACATGCATAAAATTATCCATTTGAAAACTTGACATGCTAGCGAGTTTGATATGAAGAACTTAGGAAGTGAAAATCATATCCTTGGAATTATGATACATAGAGATGAAAATAATAGGAAAATATGGTTGTCATAGAAAAATTATGTGGAGAAATGTTTGCAACGCTTCAATATGCAGAATGTACAACCAGTTAGTACTCCATTTATTGTTTGCATTAAGTTTCTTCAAAAAAGTGTTTTAGCACAAAAATAAAGAAGATGTTAGAGTAATAAGTTAATTCACTTTTTTTTTTTTGATCGGTAATCACTTTTGACTAGAGCTTTGAACTAGTGAGGACACATATGGGAGTCCTCATCCCCAAAGTTACATTATTAATAGTACTATGGCGTGAACGCCTTACCAACTTTGTCTCGAGTTGTGACCTCTAATTGATGGACACCTTATATCTCCCAATCATCTGGCAACACCTCTCCTTATGCATCCCTAACTAACCTCCTTATATCTCCCAATTCCCACGAACCAATCCCCCCGCCAAGCTGGCAGTGCAATTCCTCCAACAGTAATGGCCTCACCTTATATCTCCCTAGCCGACGACCTCACCTTGTATCTCCCTAGCCGACACCTTATCTCTCTAGCTATCAGAATTCTCTTACTACCACTCTAATGTAGGAACCATGACAGTATGTCATAGCCTCCTTATACCTCCTAGCGGTCGAGCCAGCATGACTGGCAACACACGGCATGGGCCCACCGCTAAATCCATGCAAACATCTCGGTCATCCTCCAGTGAGCGCAAGGGCAAGTAACACTTTTTCCAAGTGGCCTTTGGAAGGTTCAAACACATGATCTCCCTATCAACAGGGATCACAATTTACCATTGCGCTGCGGGGTCATCCCCAAGTTAATTCACTTATTAATCAAATCATTTTTTATTTAATTATTAAGTCACTTATTATCTCTAGTTTACTTAAGATAAACTTTAGGCATGTAATAATTAATTCTATTATTAATTATTATCATGCAACCTAGGTTTCTCCCTTTTAGGGTTTTGATCACCTTTATAAGGTTTGATCTCTTTGTAATTATTCTAACTCAATGAATTATCTGAGGATGCTATTGTATTCAGGGTTTTCTCTCCATTGTTTGCACAATACGTTTCCTCTTTCATGGATATGTTATTTTTGGCCTCCATAGCTTTTGCTTCTCTATTTCTGTGACAGGTTTTCATGCAGGTGATTCTTGGGAGCTGTAGGGATAATAGTTTTTCATCAACTCCAATATGGTATCAGGGACCTAGATCTTCATGCACCTATTCTCTTCATTAGATATTTTCCCTTGTTCTTCAGATCTGTGTTTCATGAGGTTTCTTGTTTCAAATCTTTGTTGATTTGGGGAGGATTTTGTTTTTGGAGTACTTTGGGCTCAAACAAACCTCACGGTTGCGCTCAAAAGGCCCAAAAACCCTATTTTTATATAAGGCACATCTAATTTGGAAAAATTTGCATTCTGAGGAAAATTGTTTTTGCATATACGTCCATTTTTCTAGGCACATTTTTCAAGGCAGTGAAAAAGAAAAAAAATAAAAATTCTTCAATTTTTTTCCTTGGTACCTCTGCCAATTTTGGTAGTCCCACCATATTTTGTGACATCACCAAATTTAGTGGATCTCCACCAAATTTAGCCAAGATTTCTTGGGGTTCTTCATGTATTGGAGCCCTCTTTGTTTTTCTGCTCGTATCTTGAGCAAACAAAGGCATCTTTGGCCAAACGAGATATCATCGAAAAGTTGGTTTCGAGCCCGATCTGATTTTCTAGGTTTGGTTTTCTGATTTTTCTGTCTTACAAGGTTTTTTTATAGTCAAAGTCAAGGTTCCTTTTTACACTCTAAGAGCCATATCTTTCTCATCTAGGCTCCATTTTTTGACTTCCACACATCATTAGAAAGTTGGTTTTGTGCTCTTTCTTTTGGTATATTTTATTCATTTTTTTGCAATCTGGTGGATATCTTGGATGTTTTAGGTCCTAGTATCATTTTCCTTGCATGTGATGATGTATTTTTATCTATTAATTATGTTCTTACAAATTTTTGTCATTCTTGAGCATTGTAGACATCTATTTTTGTAGCATTTCTTTTTTTGCAAAACACTGAGATAAAGTGCCATCTGTTGCATGCTTGGGATATTGCACATTTTGTTCTTGTTTGTACTCGCACTACATTATAAAGTGCCATGGGGGGGGGGGGGGGGGTCTACNGGGGGGGGGGGGGGGGTGATCTACCTTTGTCAAGTGAGTGTTCTTTCCATGACATTAGCCTCAAGACGTGTGTCAAGAGATTGATCATCCATGGCACCATCCTTTATATGTGTTTGTACTTTCTTCTACACTTTCTATGTTCTTGGTTCTTCGACATGCAATTGTTCTTGGTAGTTTGTTTCAGTGTACCTGTCATGCCTCTCCCTACTCATCATTATGGGGTATCTCATGTTGGTTCTAATGCTTCCTCAATTTTATGGAGTGAGCTATGTATTCAGTATTTGTTCCAATGTAGGCGGATGCAGTGGCTGGGTACCTATGCATTTTAGTGAGATGGATCATTTACCATATGGACACTCTTTCATTCCTATTTTGGAGGAATCCTTCCATCTTTTGATCAACTCTTTAGACTTTGGTGTTTTTTTCCATCTGTATTTTTGAGTTCTGATGTTTTCCTTTGTTTTCTATCCTGATTCGAGTAGTGTCATTTGAGGGAACTCATGCAGATTACAATATTCTCTACTTGATCAGGTTATTTTACAATGGAGGTTCCAACAGTCATTCTTCGATAGTGCTTGCAGCTTCATGCTTTAATGGTGTTCTTCATGTTCATCCTTTGTTTCTATTTTTTGGGACATTCTCTAGTTTGGAGGCTTCTTCAGTCCTTCACTAGGCTTCATCTCTTTTTTGGAGAGGGGTTTTTGCCCACTGGGTTTTCTCCTTTTCTCCTCTTTACAGAGATATCTTGTACTTGGGTACCTGATCAGGCCTTGTTGCGGGGACCCATTTCCCATTTTCAGTAGTTGTTTCTAGGTTTTTAGCTTCTCCCCAAGTTCATCTTAAGGGGGGTGTAAGAGTAATAAGTTAATTCACTTATTAATTAAATAATTTTAATTTAATTATTAAGCCACTTATTATCTCTAGTTTACTTAAGCTAAAATTTAGGCATGTAATAATTAATTCTTTTATTAATTATTATCATGCAACCCGAGTTTCTCCCTTTTAGGGTTTTGATCACCTTTATAAGGTTTGATCTCTTTGTAATTATTCTAACTCAATGAATTATCTAAGGATGCTATTGTATTGAGGGTTTTCTCTCCATTGTTTGCACAATATGTTTCATCTTTCATGGATAATTTATTTTTGGCCTTCATAGATCTTGCTTCTCTCTTTCTGTGATAGGTTTGCATGCAGGTGATTCTTGGGAATTTTAAGGTTGATAGTTTTCCATCAACTCCAACAGAAGACACATATATATTATGTAACATACTCATCAACATTAGGTAGTTTTATGTTCACCATGGTGTGCACCAAACTAGACATTGCACAAGTAGTGAGAGTTGTTAGTCGGTACATGGTGAATCCTAGTTTTAATCATTGGACAATTGTGAAGTGGATTCTTAGATATTTAAGAGGTAATTCAAATGCTGCTATCTGGTGCTATGGGATTATTCTTCAGGTAAATAGGTATGTGGATGTATATTTTTTTGGAGAAAAAGATAAGAGAAAGTATACTACAAGTTATGTTTTCTCCTTAGTTGCTGGATTTGTTAGTTGGGTATTAAAAGTTATAGATAGTGGTGACATTGTCTACTATTAAAGCTGAATATATGGTAACAACATATGCTAACAAGGAGATAATCTAGAAACATAGACTTTTGGGTGAGTTACATGCCAAAGAGGACAAAATAGTTTTACATTGTGCTAGTCAAAGTGCTTTACACTTAGCACAAAACTCAGAATACCATTCTGTAACAAAGCATATTAATATTCAATATCAATTTGTTCATGAAGTGGTGGAAGGAGGACATATCTCTTTGGAAAATATTCAAACTAAAATAAAATGAGCAGATATTTTGATGAAGCTTACTGGTAGAGAGAAGTTCATTTAGTGCTGAACTTCTCTTGGTTTATAGATTACCTGATGATATGTAGCATTGGCAATGGTCTTTCAATAGAGGAATTATTCATGAGTTATAAAATTGACTTCAAGTAGGATAATGTTGGAATGTGAAGTTAGTTGTAGCGTTATTCCAATGGTGATGGATAGTCATCATGGGGCACCACGGTAGTATGTTATTCTAAAAGTGATGAAATAGTCATCATAGATCTCATCTAATGATTTATGTTTGCGCCAAATGGTAAATTAATATGAAAGATATTTTCCTATGGTTTTTTTCCTTGTATAATTTACCAAGATTTTCCATGTAAATCTATTTGTTATGTGTCATTGTTCTTCTTTGTATTATTTATGCACTGGTAATTTTCATAACAAGATTGACATATCTCATTGTATAGTTATACTTTATTTCAACATTTAGTATTTTACAATAAGAAAAGGGAAACAAGGTATATGTAAGGGTTTTGTCCAAATTTTACTAATGCACAATCAGAAGGAAGATGACCCAACATGCTCAAGAAGAACTTAAGCGCTAAGTGAGTGTAATTATCCTTCACTATTATAATTAAGAATGAAATGGATTTGGGTAATTAATCAAATGATGCAAGATAAATGACTAAATTAAGCTAAATTAAGTTGTTTCGAGAAAATATAGACTGACAAAAATAGAATGGAGCTTGTAATTAACAGAAATAGAAACTCAAGAACTATACTAACTTGTACATAGAATTTGAATTTTTTTTTATAGGAACAAGAAGCCTAGGGCATTCTGTTCCCTGTAAATCTACCTAAAGTTTTGAATGATAGTCTCGTAGATTTTGATCTTTCTGAAAAAGTTCCAACAACTACACTTGATGCAAGGAGGGTAGGTAGATGGGGCCTAAGGTTCTCCCAACTAACAAACCATCTTGTAGACACAACAATCTGGAAGAAAAAACACAGTGAGAGAAGAAACAATAGAAGATCCTTTTTATTAATTGAACAAACTCATTACATGCCAAGTTGTAAGGCCTTCCCGGTTTTGGCCATATACATTCAATTAATTACAGAGTAGTCTTCATACATGCGAGGTCACAGACCTACCTTCCAGAATTTTTAAATACTTGATCTTCTATCTTCTAAACTGATAAGAACCCCTAAAACTAATAACATTAAAACAAAAATATACAAGAGTCCAACAGAGAGGTCGATGCTCAAATCCATAAGAGAGACCTAGATTTAGGTCCACACAGATCCAAATGAGAGATCCTAAATCAATTAAGCCACATAAATTAAATGCAGAAATAGGCTACTAGATCCAACTCCAAAATAAACATCTTGGGCAAAGGTTGACCAAGCAACAGAGTGACTCAGGAAAAGAACACCCTGAGAAATAGGAACAAAACCTAAGCATCCAAAGAAATGAACTCGGTAACAAGCATGAATGAGAAACAGAACCCAAAAACAAAAAATTACAAGCATGCCCGAGCGACAGAACCTGAGTAGAAGAGACCAAACCGAAACAAGCATTACTGAACAACAGGACTGAGCAACAAAGTATTTCATGAGCAACCTCAAAAAAAACTAAAGAAAAAAACAAACATCTTTTTTTTGGTTGAGAAGGATTACCAAGGACCCAAGATGCTCCTGCATCAGACACCTGGGGTTACAAGAAATGATTCCCCAAATCATGTATCAGGTCCAACTTGAAATGAATCCAACTTAGATTGAGAAATCCAAGATGAGTCCTCAATCGGTCTATTCTTCCACATCACTAGATACTCCATGTATTCCTTTCCTCTTGTACTTCTGCCAATTCTTTGTTTCAAAATATTCTCAACTTCTTCTATCTGCTTCTTAGGATAATCACTTGGTGCTGTCACTTCTTCATCAGGTTCATGATATTCATAAAATTTTGAAATATTAAATATAGGTGATATATCAATGCCATCGTGTAATTCAACTTTGTAAGCATTTCCACTGTCAAATCTTCTTAGTATTCTACAAGGACCAAATTTCTTCATCTTCAATTTACCATATGTGCCATAGGAATTCATCCCTTCTTTAGATGAACCATTACTGCATCACCAAATTCAAATTTTTTATGTCTTCTTGATCTGTCTGCACTATACATGTATTTCTGATTACTTTTATCTAGCTTTTATTTTACATCTTCATGCAATACCTTCATGAACTCAGCAAATTCTTCTACCTCAACACTTATTTTCTCTTCTCCAACAATATCTCTCAAGTTTGATATACCTCTTGGTTGTGTGCCATGAACAATCTCAAAAGGTGTTTTTCCCATGCTTTTGTTAACTGAACTGTTGTATGAAAACTCTACTTGTGCCAACATCAAATCCCAATTACTTGGTGTGTCTCCAACTAGGCATCTCAACAAGTTACCCAAACTTCGGTTTACAATCTCTGTTTGTCCATCAGTCTATGGATGAAATGTATAACTAAACTTCAACTCAGTATCCAACTTTTTCCAGAGTGTTCTCCAAAAATAGATTACAAACTTACTGTCTCGGTCAGAGATGATACTCTTCAGTAATCCATGCAATCTGACAATCTCCTTAAACAAAAGATCTGCTATATGTACTGCATCTAATGTTTTCCTATATGGTATGAAATGTGTCATTTTAGAAAATCTATCCACAACAACAAATATGGAATAATTACCTCTTGCTATCCTCGGTAAGCCAAGAACAAAATCTATGCTGACATCACTCCAAGGTTTCTCAGGAATAGAAATTGGTGTATACAAACCAGTATTCTGACTCACTCCTTTTGCAACTTGAAAAACTCTACAAATTTTCAAAAATTTCTGAACATCCTTATATAACTGAGGCCAAAAATACCGTTCCTTAAGCAAACTCAATGTTTTATCAATACCAAAATGTCCAGCCAATCCACTACTATGTTTCTCCTTTATCAAATTAGTTCTCATTGACCCTATCGGTAAACAAAACTGAATACCTTTGAACAAAATATCTTCCTAAATGTAATAATCTTCATACTTACTTTATTAATTTGAATTAGCTACTCTGCACACTCTCCACTGCTCAGAAAAATCAGGATCATTTTCATACAAATTCTTCATATCATAAAAACCAAGAACCTCAATTCTCATTTCAGTCAATAAAGATCTTCTTCTACTCAATGCATCAACAACTCTGTTAGAAACTCCACTCTTATGCTTAATCACAAATGTGAAACTTTGCAAATACTCTACCCATTTCATATGTCTCAGATTCAACTTATTTTGACTACCCAGACATTGTATAGCCTTATGATCAGTATACAACACAAATTCATTTGGCATTAAAATGTCCCCAGTTCTTCATAGCTTGAACAATAGCATAGAAATTTTGATCATAGACATAATATTTTCTCTTAGCATCATTCAACTTTTCACTAAAGAAAACAATAGGTTTACCTTCTTGAGTCAACACATATCCAATTGCACTTCCACTTGCATCACATTCAACTTGAAATACCTTATTGAAATCAGGTAAGGCTAACACATGTAATTCAACAACTTTTATTTTCAAAGTCTCAAAACTCTTATCAGCTCCATGTGTCCATTTGAATTCTCTTTTGTCTCCTCTCATTATTTTAGTCATAGCATTACAAATAGAACTGAAATTTCTAATAAACTTCCTGTAAAAACTTTCCAATCCATGAAATGATCTTACCTCACTGACATTCTTAGGTGTAGGCCAATTCAGTATAGATTCAACCTTCTCTGGATCCATCTTCAAACCATCAGCTGAAATCACAAAACCCAAATACACAAGCTCTTCTTTCATGAAGGAACATTTCTTCAGATTTATCAACAACTTTTCCTCTTTCAATCTCTGCAACACTTGTCTTATATGCATCAAATTCTCTTCTCTAGTCTTACTGAATATAATAATATCATCCAAGTATACAATCACACATTTATTCAATAATTTATTCAGAACTTCATTCATTAATCTCATGAATGTACTCGATGCATTAGTTAAACCAAAAGGCATAACCAACCACTCATACAAACCTTCCTTTGTCTTGAAAGTAGTCTTCCATTCATCAACTTCTCTAATTCTAATATGATGATATCCACTCTTCAAATCAATTTTGGTAAAATATCTTTCTCCACTCAAACAATCCATTATGTCATCCATTCTCGGTATAGGAAACCTATACTTCATTGTGATCTTGTTGATTGCTCTGGAATTAGTGCACATTCGCCATTCTCCTTTCTTTTTAGGTGTCAACACAAAAGGTACTGCACATGGACTCAAACTTTCTTGGATCAAACCTTTGTTTAACAATTCACAAACTTGTTGGTTAAGCTCTTCATTCTCAGTTGGTGTTAATTGATGCAGTGCTTTGTTCGATAAACTAGCGCCAGGAATCAGATCCATATAATGACTGATATCTCTCATTGGCAGAAAACCATTAGGTACATTATTTGAAATTATCTCCTTGTACTCAGTGAGTAACTTATCAACTTCTATAGGAATATCATCTTCTGTATTCTTACTCAGTTTGTTAGGAATCAAAGCATAACAAATATCATTTCTTTTCAAATCCTTAACAAACTATCTACCTTCCGTCAGAAAAAATTTCACAGATGTGCATATCTCACCAATAGATTCTTCAATCAAAGGTAACAAAACTTGCTTCTTACCATCAACCCAAATAGAATATCTATTCAATCTTCCATCATGTATAGCATGTCTATCATATTGCCAAGGTCTACCCAACAAAATATGACAACAATCCATAGGCAAAATATCACACAACACCTTATCATAATACTTTCCAATTTTTAGATTCACAAAACATTGTTCACTCACCATAAGTCTATGACCATCCTTGATCCATGAGATCTGATAGGGCTTGAGATGCTTCATCCTCTCTAACTATAACTTTGAGACCATTTCCTCAGATTCTAGATTCTTTGAGCTTCCACTGTCAACAATCACCTTCCACACTTTGTCTGCAACTCTACATTTGGTTTTGAACAATTTTTTTTTGATAGGATCGTTCTTATCCTTCTCACTCCATAGTATCCTTCAAATCATGAGATTTCCTTCCTTCTCAGCTTCATTTGGTGACTCCTCTTGCACCAAAGCATTTCTTCTACTACTAGTCTTCTTTCTTGCATGTGTACACTCAAAGGATTTGTGTCCTTCCTCTCCACAATTGTAACAAGTTACTTGGAGCCCTCCTCTGCTATAAGCACCTCGGGAGTAATTGCCTCTTCCTCAGTATGAACTTCCACCTTTCCATTCATTCTTTCCTTTGTCTTGAGATTTATCTAAAATTGACTTGTTTGGTTCAGATCTACTATTTTCACCATAAGATCTACCTCTTCCTCTAGGGAATCTACCACCTCTACCTCTTTGTCTTTGCTCATATATTTTGTTCAGCTTCTCCTCAGCTTTTAGGGAAAAATGATATGTTTCATCAATGATTTCCATCTTGACCAAACTGATCTCATCTTGTATCAAACTTCTCAAACCATTCACGTATCTTGCTACTCTTTCCACCTCATCTTCAACATGTCTAGATTTGATGTCCAATCTGTAGAATTCTTCAGTGTAGTCTTTCATCAATCTGTCTTTCTGCTACAAGATTTGCATTCTCCTAATCAGGTTAATATGATAAGCACAAGGTAGAAACTTTCCTTTCAATTTGTTTACCATCTTATCCCATACCTTGATTTTTTCTTTACCCTTCTTCTTCTGATCCAATTGCAGATGTTCCCACCATAAGGATGCATGACCTTTCAACTTTGTGCTTGCAATCTTCACCTTCTTATCCTCTGATACATTCTCATACTCAAATTAATTTTCCATCTCAGTTATCCAGTCAATCAATTCATCAGGATCCAATTTTCTACTATACTCGGGAGGATTAAACTGAGGTGTGGATTTCAAACTTTTCAAGGCTCTCAAGAATCTTTCTTCTTCCTGGTCCATCACAGGTGCAGGTGCAATTTCACCTTAAAATTCTTCAACTTCATCATCACTAACATCATCAAGATGTCTTCCTCTACACTGGGCTATCTCAACAACTTCCAATCTAGCAGTCATCTATCTAAGCATATCACCTAGACCTGAATCTGTATTTCCTCTCCCATAAACCATCTTGAATCCCTCTATAATTGTAGGTTAGATTGCAATCTGCTACCCCACAACAATGTCACCAACTAGGGTTAGGGCTTACAAGAAGGAACTTAGATCTCACTAATGCTCTGATACCACCTAACGCAAGGAGGGTAGGCAGATGGGGCCTAAGGCTCTCCCAACTACCAAACCAGCTTGCAGACACAACAATGTGGAAGCAATAACATAGTGAGAGAAGAAACAATAGAAGATCCATTTTATTAATTGAACAAACTCATTACATGTCAGGCTATAAGGCCTTCCCAGTTTCGGCCATATACATTCAATGAATTATAGAGTAGTCTTCATACAAATATATACAAGATTCCAACAGAGAGGTCGGCACTCAAAACCATAAGAGAGACCCAGATTTAGGTCCACACAGATCCCAATGAGAGATCCCAAATCAATTAAGCCACATAAATTAAATGCAAAAGTTGGCCACCAGATCCAACTCCAAAATAAACATCTCGGGCAAAGGTTGACTGAGCAACATAGTGACTCGGACAAAGAACACCCCGAGCAACATAAACAAAACCCGAGCGTCAGAAGAAATGAACTTGGTAACAAGCATGACCGAGCAATAGAACTGGAACAACAGAAAATCACAAGCATGCCTGAGTGACAGAACCCGAGTAGCAAAGACCAACATGAAACAAGCATTACTGAGCAACAGGCCCAAGAAACAAAGTATTTCCCGAGTAGCCTCCAAACAAACTAAAGAACAAAATAAAATTTTTTTTTTTGGTTGAGCAGGATTGCCTACACCTTGGTCAAACCCCTATATAGGAATCAACCTTGAAAATGAAATAACGTTGCATAAAGGAAAGTAAATAATGAAGGTAAATTTTAGATCTACCTTGCCAAAACCTTCATGAATGGATGTTGAGATTGCATATATTCATGAAGATGCTTGAAATTTTGCTTGAATTGTAGTTTTTAACCTTGGCATGTAGAAAGGAATCAAGGATGCCTTCACAAATGCATGGATCTATGAATGCCACTCTTAGATCTTCAATATTTTTATGCTTGATTGAACACTTGCTATGAAAGAGTAGATGAGAATGAACAAAGGATCTTCTTGTTTGCTTTACGTTGTAGCCAAGGATAGGAGGAATTTTAAAGAAGTTAGCCCAATCCTTGTAGAAAGAGTCACATGATAAAAAAATAATGAAGATATATGCAAGATCAACCTTCTTATTATCAGATAATCAAGTACAATGGACCTGCTACATGCAGTCTTAAATTTCAGGCATACATGCATGCTTTAGAACCTTTATAGATTTTCTCTTTTATACTATCTATCACAAGCCCTCGCTAACTAGTTCTAACTAAAATTTTTTTCCTTCCTTTTCCTTAAGGGATCAATTACATGATCTTATAAAGCCTTCACAAGGATTAGGTCGGCCTGAGAAAGATTACATTCTCCAAGAACATGAAAACATATTACAATATAGATCAGGACCCAAATCATAAGAATCTCCTGTAAATAGATAAAAATGAAGAGAGAAGCCACAAGTAGGTTGACCATGGATATAGAATCATTGAGAGATGAGCCATGAAGCTTCGCTAATCGGGAAAATCCTTCGCGAGATTGGAAAACACAAACTGGTCGTGAAATGTGAAGAACAAAGATGTCCCACCAAAAATACAAGATATCTCATACGTGAAGAAACCAATCGAGGTGCAAACCTAGGTGAAGGTAAAATATGATTCCAAGAATACTCCATAAGGTGCACAAAAACAACTGATCCAAAGTGAAAGAACGTTGAAGGAAACTCAACCAATGACAAACTGGAAAACAAGAAATACAATATTTTTGGTTGATGCAAGATTGCAAGGAACCCAGGATGCTTCTGCATCAGGTCACCTAGGGTTATTGAAAAGTGAGCCTCTCACTTTCTTGGGGATAAATGAAAACCAATATGGTCAACCTTAGTATGAGAAATCCATGATGAATCTTGAATTGGCCTATCTTTCCATTTCACAAGATATTGTTTGTACTATCTACCTTTTGTACCTCAACCAATTTTTTTATCCAAAATCTCTTCTATCTCATCCACTTGCTTCTTAGGATACTAATAATTAATAGCTAATCCATCCCCTTCACCAAAATATGATTCATGATACCCATACAAGTCTGCAACATTGAATATAGGTGATATGTCCATGTCATCCGGTAACTCCACTTCATATGCATTCCCTGAATCAAATCTCCTCAATATTTTACATGGTCCAAACTTCCTCATCTTCAACTTGTTATATGTTCCAACTAAAAATCTAACCTTCTTGAAATAAATGATCACCTCAACTCCTACTATGAATTCCTTATGTCTTTGCTTCATATCTTCTCTCTCCTTATACTTTTGGTTCCTTTTCCAAATGTTGTCTAACTTCATGCAATGAATTCATGAATTATGCAATTTCCTCTCCTTCTGCACTTCTCTTGATGGCCTTTAATTCAGATACTCCTATAGGGTTCATACCCATGACTATCTCAAATGGTGTCTTTCCTCTACTCTTATTCAATGAATTGTTATATGAAAACTCTATTGTTTCTAGAACTAAATCCCAATTACCAGTCTTCTCTCCAACCAAGCATCTCAGTAAGTTACCAAAAATTTTATTCACTACCTCTATTTGTGGATGAAATGTAGAACTAAACTTCAATTCAATATTCAAATTCCTCCAAATTGTCCTCCAAAACTAACCAACTAACTTACTATCCTAGTTTGAAACTACACTCTTAGGAAACCCATGCAACCTTACAACTTCTTTGAAAAAAATAATCCTCCACATGTACTACATCTATGCTCTTCTTACAAGGTATGAAATAGGACATTTTTGAAAATCTATCCACTACCACAAATATAGAATAATTACCTCTTGGGGTTTTTGGTAGTCCAAGTACAAAATCCATGCTAATGTCTTCCCATAGTCTAGTTGGTATTTTCAAAGGCGTATACAATCTAGTGTTCTAACTACTTCATTTAACAACTTGACAAATTTTACAACTCTGAATAAATTTCCTTACATTCTTAAGAATCTAAGGCCAAAAATAATTCTCACTCACCCAAGTCACTATCTTGTTAATACCAAAGCATCCAAATAATCCTCGATAAATTTTTTCCTTAATCAGATTATCCCTCATTGAACTCCTTGGTATACACAACTGAATTCCTCTAAATAATACGCCTTCTTGAATAAAATAATCCAACCATTTACTTTGATTTTCTGCAATAGGTTCTTTGCAAGATTTCTAAGGTTCTGTAAAATTAGGGTCATCTTCATACAAGGTCTTCAACTCATCAAATCCTTACACTTCAATTCTCATCTCTGTCAACAAATTCCTTCTTCTACTCAAAGCACCAACAACATTATTTGCCTTACCACTCCTATGCTTCAACACAAATGTATAACTCTACAAGAATTTAACCCATCTCATGTGTCTCTAATTCAATGTACCTTGACTATTTAAATATTACAATGCTTGATGATCAGTATATGAAAACAATTCTATAGGCAACAAGTAATGTATCCACTTCTTCAAGGCTTGAAATATGGCATAAAATTCATGATCATAAAATTAATATCTTCTCTTGGCATAATTCAATTTTTCACTAAAATAAGCAATCAGTCAACCTTCTTGAGTTAACACTACTCCAATTGCATTCCCACTTGCATTACAGTCCACTTGAAATACCTCATTGAAATTAGGTAAAGCTAACACACGTTATTCAGTTACCTTTTGTTTCAACAATTCAAAACTCCTTTGTGCTCCAAGTGTCCACTTGAAGCATTTCTTAACTCCTCTCATTCTCTCAGTCATAGGACTATGAACCGAATTGGAATTTCTAATGAAATTTTGGTAGAAACTAGCCAATCCATAAAATGATCTCACCTCTCCAAAAATTTCAGGTGTAGGCCACTCAATAATTACTTTAACCTTCTCAGTATCCATCTTCAATCCTTCTAATGAGATCACAAAACCCAAGTACCCTATCTCTTCCTTCATCAAAGAACACTTCTTTATGTTTATCAACAACTTCTCTTCCCTTAATCTCTACAAAACTTGTCTCAGATGCAACAAATGATCCTCCTCATTCTTACTGGAAATGAAAATGTCATCAAGGTAAAAAATCACAAACTTACCCAAGAATTCATTCAATACTTCATTCATCAGTCGCATGAAAGTATA
The DNA here is from genome assembly GCA_018584345.1 of Thuja plicata. Lineage (NCBI taxonomy): Eukaryota > Viridiplantae > Streptophyta > Pinopsida > Cupressales > Cupressaceae > Thuja > Thuja plicata. Next base: position 2,870,142 of record MU228305.1, read on the forward strand.
TGGTGCATTGGTCAACCCAAATGGAATCACTAACCACTCATACAATCCTTTATTTGTCTTGAACGTTGTCTTCCATTCATCACCTTCTCTAATTCTGATATGATGATAACCACTCTTTAAATCAATCTTTGTGAAATACTTTGCTCCACTCAATAAATCCATTACATCATCCATCCTAGGCAAAGGAAACCTATAATTCACTGTAATCTTATTAATAGCTCTTGAATCCTTATACATCCTCCATTCTCCATTCTTCTTAGGTGCTAATACTGCTAGTACTACACAAGTACTCAAAATTTCTCTGATCAAACCTTTCCTCAATAATTATTGCACTTGTCTATTTAGTTCTTCATTCTTTGTAGGTGTCATCCGATGTGCTGCTTTATTGAGAAAAATAGCTCTAGGAATTAGATCCATGCAATGACTAATACTTCTCACAGGTGACAATCCACCAAGCACATTATCTGAGATTATGTCTTCATACCCAGTCAATAATTCCCTTATCTCCTAAAGATGTTCCTCTACCAATTCTAAATTAGACTTCTAACTAATCAATGCATAACACATACTATCACTTTTCACGCTATCCAAGACTTTCCTTCCTTCAACTAAACAAATTCTGACACAGGTACGATTCTCATTCTTAGGAGTCTCCGCTAAAGGTAATAATACTTTCTTCATTCCATTTGCAAAAATAGTATACCTATTCTCCCTACCATCATGTAATGCTTGTCTATCATACTGCCATGGTCTACCCAACAAGATATGATATACATACATAGGCATAATATCACAAAGGAATTTATCATGATTAGATCAAATTGTCAATTTTACTAGGCATTGTTTACTTACTAGTACCTTATGATCATCCTTGATCCATGTAATCTGATAAGGCTTTGGATGTTTCAACCTCTACAACTTCAACTTATTCACCAACTCCTCGGAGGATAAGTTATCTAAAATACCACTGTTAATGATTACCTCGCAACACTTTCCTTCCACTTTGCACCTTGCCTTGAACAAACTTCTCCTGGGCAATGGTTCTTTATCTTTCTCTTCATGACATAGGGCTCTCATTACCATTAGGAATTCTTCATCTAGGGGTTGGTTCAATGGTCCACTAGATTCTTCTTCCACAAAAGTATTTATGCCACTATTCTCAGTCCTCTTGCTTTAATTTCCTTGAGTACACTCAAGGGCTTGGTGTCCTTCACTACCAAATTTGAAACAAGTTCCTCTAAAAAATATTTTTTAATCTTTCTTATAGCTACTTGATCCACCTCCTCTTTGGAAATTTCATTCATCTCTTTGGTATGAATTCTCTTCTTTGAATTTTACCTTGCCTTTATTCTCTTCCGAATAAGATCTTCCTCCTCTAAAAGGTATACCCCTTTGGGATCTTCCACCTCTTCCTCTTTGTCTCTGTTCGTGTCGTTTGTTCAACTTCTCTTCAACTTTTAGGGCATATTGGTAAGATTCGTCTACACTTTGTAATTTAACGAAATTGATCTCATCTTGAATTGATGTCCTCAAAGCATTTAGGTATCTTGCAACCCTCTCAACAAAATCATCAATATGCCTAGATATGATATCCAATCAATAGAATTCCTCGGTATACTCCTTCACACTAAGGTCCCTTTGCTTTAGATTTTGCAATTTCCTAAACAAACTTACTTGGTAATCAACATGTAAGAATTTGGCCTTCAATTTGTTCACCATCCTATCCCATGATTTAATTTTGTCCTTTCCTCTTTTCTATCTATCAGTCTGCAAATATTCCCACCATAATGATGTATGTCCTCTCAACTTTTTGGAAGGATACTTCACCTTCTTATCTTCATCAGTACCTTCATAATCAAAGTACTTCTCCATCTCTATGATCCAATCAATTAATTCATCTAAATCCAATTTATCATCATAGTTTGGTGGATTGAAATGTGGTCTTGCATTAACTCTAGTTTGGGATTTTATAAACATGTCATCTCCTACTTCTAGTTCTGGTTTCTCTTCTCCTTCTTCATCTCTTTCTTCTTCTTCATCACTCACATCCTCAATGTGTTAAATTCTTCGATGGGCCATTTCAATAGCTTCTAACCTAGCCACAATTTGTCTCAACATATCCAATGCAGCTAGATCTGCATCTCTCCTTCCACCTCTAGCATTCCCTCTTTGCGCCATCCTGTGTGAATCTTCTACAATTACAGGTCAGATCCTCACTCTGCCACTCCATAACAAATCAATTAAGGACTTAGTTAACTCAGGAAGCAAGATTTGCAGCCACAAAATCATAAGCTCACTTTGATACCACTTGGTGCAGCCAAGAACAAGACAAACTTCAAATAAATTAGTCTGATCCTTACAACAAGAGTCACATAATGAAAATAGAATAATTGCGAGATATGAAAGATCAACCTTCTTATTTTCAGATAATAAAGTACAATAGACCTACAACATATAGTCTTACATTCTAGGCATACATGCCTTCTTTAGAACCTTTAGAGGCTATCCTTTTTATACTATGTACCACAATCCCTCACTTACTAGTTCTAATTAAAAAATTTCTCCTTCCTTCTCCTTAAGGGACTAATTACAGGAGCTTATAAAGCCTTCACAAGAATCAGGTCATCCTGAGAAAGATTAAATTCTTGAAGAACATGAAAATGTATTACAATATAGTTCAGTAACCAAATCATAAGAGTATCCTATAAATAGATAAAACATGATGAGTGAAACAAAAATTAGGTCATCCATGGATATAGAATCATCGAGATGTGAGTCATGAAGCTTCTTCAATTGGTCAAAATCCTTGGCAAGATCAAAAAACACAAACTAGCTGTGAAAGATCAAGAACATAGATGTCTTGCCAAAAATCCAAGATATCTCATACGCAAAGAAACCAATCAAGGTGTGATCCTAGGTGAAGGTAAAACATGATGCCATGAACATTCCATGAGGTGCACAACAACAATTGATCCAAAGTGAAAGAACGCTGAAGGAAACTCAACCACTGACAAACTAGAAAATAAGAAATAAAATATTTTTGGTTGATGCGAGATTTCCAAGGACCCAAGATGCTCCTGCATCACTTTAGAAATCCTCTACTTTTCCATCATGGGAGAGAATCTTTCTACAATAGAGAATATTTCCTTCAAATTGCCTTAGATGCTGGGAGAGAGACTAGATCTTGGATTCTTGTCTTCAAATCTTGAATTCACTTGATGTCTTGAATGCTTGAATGCAAAAACTTGGTTATGGTTGTGGTCGCCAAAATGAGGAGAGATAGGGTGTGTATATATGTATTTCAAACATTTTGAGATTCAAAATTAAGCCAGACTGACCACTAGATCTAATTTCCCACCGAAACACCACAACGGGGCTCTAATTTAAATTTGGGCCCAATCTTTGGGGAACAAAATGCCTTGGGTGTTTTTTTTGTAGGAGAAAGTACCAATATTTGAATGAGAAGTTGAGAAGATAGGGAAGATGCTAGATCATGAGAAATAAGTAGTTGGATCAAGCATAATGGACATGAAATCTTGAAATCATGAAAATGGGCCTTAAATGAGCATCTAATTATGGGTACTAACAATTTAGAATGGTACAATTATCAAAGTCATGAATTTATTTATTAGGGAGAGAGATACATGTTTCAAATTATTTAGTTTGTGGTAGGATTGTGTTATTGTTTTCTTACAATTTAAGCTTTTGGTCACCTATGAAGATCAGAGCTAGTTCATCTCAATTGAAGATACACAAGTTTAATGGAATGTGCTTTAAGCTTTAGAAGCTAAAGATGGAGGATCTCTTAGAGGAAATAGGTCAATGGATTATCGTGAATATTCAAACCAACTAAAAAAGGTATAGGATATTATGCAAAAGAGATTGATGAATTAATGGTCATATTATATGATATCATAAGAGCATAACAAACTACATTTGAGTCTAGACACTCCATTTTAAATGAACTATAAATAACCTAGGAAGCAATTCACTTAGTATATAATACCAAAAGGAGCTATGTTTTTTATACTTGAGATTAAGAAGGTATGTGACAAGGTTTACCAAAGGTTCCTAATGAAGGTAATTATTTTTAAAACCTTCTCCAACATTGGTTGAACTAGGTATTTAGCTTCATTATGAACTCAAGATATTCTATTCCTCAAGGTTTCTTTGGGGATTTTAAGGGACTATGCCAAGGAGATCTAATTTTCCCCATCTTCTTTATATTAACGGAGAAGCACTAAAAGGATCAGCTCAAGTATCTTGCAGTAAAGTAGATTGATGTATTGAAGTCACCAAGGATGTTAACGCCTTCCCCATCCATAATTTGCAAATGTCAATTTGCAATTGTGAGTGTCTAGAAGAAAAGAGGCTAGAACAATTAAGGAAACCATGAACAACTAATACTATGACATTAGAAATATTTTTTCTTTTCTACAAATTGAGAAATTATAAAAAAAAGGTTTAAAAATTAGAATCCTTCTAAACAAATATCTTGAAATCCCCCTCTTTAATGGGTATTTCTTTGAAAATATTGGGTATCTCATAATTGAAGCATGTATTAAGATGATGTCAACGTGAAAAGATAGATGGTTGATTTGAGTAGAAAGGATCCTCAAGCTAAAAGCACTCATTTTTTCTATTCCAAATTTTCTAATGTCTTACCTTAAGATCCCTTCAAAAATTTATTTTAAGTTTGATCAAACAATTTATTTTGGCAAGGTGCCTTGGTAGAGAAGAAGATAATGGTAGAGAAGAAGATAACGGTGCCTTGATAGAGAAGAAGATAACATTGATAGTATGGTTGTCCAAGTATATAAACCAAAAGAAGTCAAGAGTACAAGATTATGAAATTATTCCATTCAAGATTATGCTTTTGGAATCATATTAATCTAGAATGTTGAATCCATTTAATACTTGATTCGAAACGGTGAGAATATTGTAAAACAAATATTGGGACTCGCAGTGCCATTCCAAATTCTTGATAGTTTCAAATCCTCCTTAAGGCTTGAGGATATGGAATTTTTGCCTTAAGGATATGGAATTTTTTATTATTTAGGAACTCATCATGAATCATAAATCATAGATCACATGGGATAAAAATAAGGAACAATATAAGTGTTAATTTCTTAGAACATCCATGAAATTTGATAGAAGAAAAATGACTTTTGTACTATGAGCTCATAGTTGTTTGGAGGAAGAAAATGATGGACTAAATTTAACCCCAATAATTATATGAGGATTAAAAGAATGAGAATGGAAAGGATTAGAACCATTAGAAACCTAAGTAATATGGAAGGTGAGGAATCAATTAGGTGGAATTGCTCCAAGATATATTTTAAGATAGATCGTACTATGTATGCAAGTGAAAAATCTTTAGATCACCTTCTACTAAATTTTCATTTTTCATTTAAAAGTTGGAAATGGTTATGTGCTACTAAATTTTCTTTTTTCATAAAAATGTTGGCAATGGTTATGTGTCATTTTTCATAAAAATGTTGGTAAAGGTTATGAGCTAGAATGGATAGATGGGTGTCTTAACGAGTGTCTTAACCCCCCTCTTTCACTGGATAGATGAGTGTCTTAACCACCCCTCTTTTATTCATGGTCCATTTGATGAGCCCCCTCTTTCAGTCATGGTCCATTTGATGAGTGTCTTAATCCCCATAGATGAGTGGCTTAACCCCCGTCTTTTAGTCATGGTCCATTTGATGAGTGTCTTAATCCCCCTCTTTTAGTCATGGTCTCTTTCAGTCATGGTCCATTTGAAAAAGGCGATAAATCTTCTCCAACATTTGAATCATCAACCTATCAATATTGATTTTATCAATATTGATTTTGGATGTTTGGAAAGGAAGAAATCAAAGCATATTCAAATATAACTTCTTAACAAATTGGAGACAGTAGTGGTTGAAGTTGTTATAACAAAATTCTATGTACAATCATTCATGTAGAGAAAAAAATATGATAGATCAATCTTCTCCAACATTTGAATCATCAAACCTATCAATATTGATTTTGGATGTTTAGAAAGGAAGAAATCAAAGAATATTCAAATATAACTTCTTAACAAAAATATTCAAATATAACTTCTTAACAAATTGGAGGGAGAAAGTAGTGGTTGAAGTTGTTATAACAAAATTATGATGTACAATCATTCATGTCGTGTCATGGTAACATTGGCATGTTGTGATGGTTAGTAGTTAAATTATGACAAGTTGTGATATTGAAGGTATAAATTCTAATGGGGCGCTATTGACATGTTGTGATGGTTAAGTTATGATAAATTATGATGTTCAAGTTTAAAATCTTCGTGGGGTGCTATTTTTAATGTTTAAACGGGGATGAGATGAGGCCTTATGACCTCACAAGTTCATAGTTTCGAGTCAAAAAAACATTCATCCACTTAAAATTCGAGTCAAAAAACATTTATCCACTTAAAAAAATGATGTTTAAAAAACTAGTTCATAATTCTAATCCCGCTACTTCATAATTCTGAATTAAAAACATTTATTCCTCTTTAAAAAAATATTGAAACACTTTTTCCTCAAAAATATTAAAAATAAGGAGAGATCAAAATTTGAAAAAAAAAATTACAAATTGAAAGTTCAGGGTATTAGGTCTTAGGCAGTTCAGGGTAGCGTCTTAGGTCTTAGGCTCAAGGTAGCATCTTAGGTCTTAGCCTTAGGCTTGTTACAGAAGCTATAACTTAGGTCTTAGGCTTAGGCTTGTTACAAGAGCTATAACCGGGGATCTATAACTGGGAATTCAGATCTTTACCTGATTCTTTCCTACCGGTATGCTCCCCTGAACCAAGGTCCAGGGTATACTCCTTTTAAAATTAATAAAATGAGTATAATTTTTATGAAAAAAGAAAAGAGAAAAGAGAAAAGAAAAATAGATATGATAAAAATGATAAAAGAGTCAAAATTCTCCTTGTGAATTAAGTTGGATGATATGATAACAATGATAAAAGAGTCAAAATTCTCCTTGTGAATAAAGATGGATGATAGGATACAATGGAGTCCCCTTCTAGATTGGTGATGAATTTGGATTCTCTTAAGAATAAATCACACGTCTCACAAGAGGGAAGAATGGTAATATGATTGGTGGTCCATAAAGAGGCAAGAACGGTAATATGATTGGCGTTGAATTGGAAGCCCTCAAAGGAAGATTAACCGGTACTTGTCTATGAAATCAAGAAAAATATCAGCAAATTTGAAAACAATAACTTTTAAAAAAATTATGACGTCTCTTGGATTCATTAAAAAAAATACACTATCAAACATGTCCCCAGGTAATTAAAGAGGCTGGCAATCTTGCCAAACTTTGGCATAGAGATGAATGTTGAATGTATTTGTTGATTCCAAGGTCGATCAGTGGCCAAACCTTAATCATAAATCAGAGCACTCATCAATAATAGGGAAATCAAATGACTAAAGAAAATCAAGGGTGATCAAGCATTTATGGAGGACAAAAGATCATTAGTGTCAAATAAATTTGGAAGTAACATAATTTAACATTTCAGAAACTGAAAGATTTAACCCATGCAAAATCAAGGAATATCTTGGAAAAACAAAGGCCTATTTGTTGAACAATTCAAACCCTTGGAAATATTAAGTAGCACCATGAATACACTTGTAAGCCTTGTCTCCAGCCAGCATTATATATAACTTTATAAATGCACATTATTAAAAAGGAACAATACAAAAATAATATAAAAGAAGATGAACTCTTTCATTCACAAATCTTTATGAAATGATGAACGATATAAATATGCCTAAACAAATCAATGCTCTATTTTTATGACTAAAATTACATAATGTCTGAAAATGGGTTTTATATTAAAATTTCTAAAGGCCCGTTTGGTGCCAAGCATTACCCTGGAATAAGCATTAGTTAATGCTAGAATAATTTTATTCTCTGTTTGTGGCATTTTTTGAATTCTAGAATTAGAAAACTAATCCCCATTTTGGGGCCAATGCTTGCATTAGTTAATTCTAAAAAAAGGCTGGAATTCATTTCTTATTCGAGAATAAGCTATTTATGGATTCAAATTTTTTTATTTTAATTAATTTTTTTTTAATTTTTTTTTAATCTTTATTTTATTTTATTTTAATGTGGGTATGTATATATACACATGTGTGTATATATACACACACATGTATATACATGTGTGTGTATATATA
>MU228305.1:2878492-2891902 GCA_018584345.1 Thuja plicata
TATACACATGTGTGTATATACACACATGTGTGTATATATACACATATTATACACACACATGTGTATATACACACACACATGTGTATGTATATACACACACACACATGTGTGTGTATATACACACATGTATATACATGTGTGTGTATATATACACATATGTGTGTATATATACACACATGTATATACACATGTGTGTATATATACACATACATGTGTGTATATACACACATGTGTGTAACCACCTAAATTTGGTCTGTTTCAACTATGGACCCTATTTTCTCTAAGTGTGATTATACCCTCGATTATGTCCAAACGACCTTGTTACTGCTTGGCATAATTCTTCAAATCAATTTAATGTTCCAGGTGATTTTTATCACTAATTTATATTAGCTATTATAGCCATACAATTCAAACCGATTAAATCAAATCAAATTCAAACATGGCTATAGTATTTAATTATAAAAGAATTAAATAAATCCCTAAATCAATTACCCACTTGTAAAATAACCCATTCCCCTATCCTATTTAATTTAATTAAAATGGCTATAGTCCCCTAATTATTAAAAAGCAATTAAATTGTTTAAATAATTAAATTCCTATTTTTGAATGAATTAAATAAGTTTAATTCATTTAATTAATATTCCATTAAACCCCAACCTAACCTATCTCAACCACTTCTACCCTGGGTTTTAACCCTTCTCAACCCATTCACCCTTACTAATCTAATCCTAATCCTAATTCTAAGCCTAACCCACCTCCTAATGTTGTCACATTCCATTAGGGAATGATTAACAACTCAACCCATTTGAGAAAGTCCACTTTCTCAAGCATGACTTTCCTAAGGGACCAACTTGCCAAGTTGAACCTTACACACTCCCCTTGCCTCTTTAAGGCTTTTATTAGTGCCTTATTAATGAAGATGCCTTAAGCCTATGTCTCCTCCATGCCTCATTAATGCCCAAGGCATTAATGGCTCTTACACCACCATTAATGAGTCCTTCAACTCATTAATGATCCTTGTCTCCCCTCTCTCTCTCTCATTCTTCTATAAATAGAAGCTATTTTTGAGAGCAAATAAGCCTTCATCTATTATTGTAAATGCATTGTTATGCTGTTAGATTAATCTTAGACTCATATTTCACTTCATAATTCATGTTTTCACATTGTTATTATCTCCATTCTTAGAGCTAGAATGTATGTTTTCTCATCATTAGCTCGTTTTAAACTAAAATCCTTCATGCTAGGTCGTATATGTCACTGATGGTAGCATAATCTGAGGGCTATTATGTTACTAATCACACTCTTCTTAGTTAGAAGGCAACAGGTCGATATTAGTTGGTTTTACATGCTTATCTAACCTTTTTGAACTAATGCAATGACTTATTGATGTGTTGTGTCTCTCTTATCAGGTACAAAATATACACACACATTTCTGGCGCCCACCGAGGGGCAAGATTTCCAACTTGACCTCATTTTCTAACACTTTTTCACTGATTTGCATGTCCAGAATTCTGACACAGGGTCATTTTTGACCATTTAGGATCGCATCTGGGATACGCCCTCGCACCGCGGAAAATGAGGCTTGTATATGGGATTTCCCAGATCATTTTCAGTTTAGGCTCGTATCTGGTAAGCATGGGATTGCATCTGGTAAGCAAGCTCGCATACAGTATGTTGCATCACATTCAATAGAATTTTAAGCTTGCATCTGGTTAGAAAGTTTGTGCATTTCGTTTGCCTAACTCTAACATTTCAACAAGTTGTGTTTTTGGCATCTTGCAGCTTAACAAGTGTTTGCAGGTTGTTTTTGGGGGTTTTCATGGGAGTTGAACTAAATAGATACTAACTTGGTTTTACAAGTTGCCAACCCCCCATCTTGACTTCTATTTTCCTTGCTTTCCAAATTAAGATACATATTCTAATCTATCACTAAACTGACTAGAGGATTATGCTCTTTTCCTTTTAAGGAAAAATAGAAACTCATACATCAGTTTATGGATTGAACGAAATTTGGGGTAAATGAACAAGCAAACACATCACCTAATTCTTTTTGGAAATAGTAAATGAACAAAACAAAGAACTAAATATGTGGGATTAAAGAACAAGCTCAATTGTTTAATTCTTTTTGGATTAGTAATTGAACAAACAACTCACTAAATTTTGTGGTTAATTGAACAAGGCAACTTTCCTTTTCAAGCATCCTGTTTTCTTTAAAACAGGAACAAACTAAATCAATCTCAACATAGCTTGAAGGAATGAACTTTGCTTTACATATTTTGGGAGAAAATGGTTTAGATTAGGAGAGTATGCTCTTCTTCTTCAGAAGAATCAGAAATCCAGACATCCAAAGCTCGCTAATCCTAGTTACATATACTTAAACAATAGAGGGCCTGCTGGTTGAGGAAAAAATCTCCTGGGAATGACCCAAGTGAGGACATGTTTTACGCCAACCCTTCCAACTCACTATAAATAGTTGCTTCCTCATAGGCTAAAACCTCGAAAGATGGAACTGATTTTGTTCTTGGAATTACGACATCATTCCTTGAATATATCTGGGTATATGTAGAGCGGAGCTGCTTGAATCTTGCTTGCAAGACTACATATATTCAGGTACTCATAGGGCTATACACCTAAATTTTGCTTTGTGAAATTCTATGGGAGACAGTTTTGAATGGATTACCCAATAATCTACAACAACTTCAACTAAAAGAACTCCCGATTTATCCCCGAAAGGGTGATAATCTTTGTGCAAGGAAAAAAGTAATTGCCCTAAGACACTCGTCATATTGTGCCCTCACTTGCGTTTGGAGTCAGCTAATACAACATCATGACTGGAGCCATTGCGTGCTTGGTGATGGCTGTATTTTGATTAGCATTTGAGTGTGTACCTAAGTCAACGAGCAAAGATTTTCATCCTCCACCTAGAGAATAGGAAAAGATGAGTGTTTGTTTCACCCTCCTAACAATGCAAAACTGTTTGATGTGTCCAAAAGATCATTAAAAAGATAAGCTCATCAAAACAATAAACAAATTTCAAACCCTGGAGTACAAGTGTTTTTCACACCTTACAACACCTCTTAACGCAATCTGGAAACAAGAAACTTCACGCACTTCAAAAATGAACTTTTCAGAACTGACCAAAACTAACAAAGACATCATAAGATCGCATCTTGTATTTCCCAAGTCGCATGCAGTATTTAGGATCACATTTGGTATTCTAGATCACATTTAGTCAGCACACAGTCGCATCTAGATTCTAGGATTGCATCCGGTACCATTAGAGGCTCGCATCTGGGAGCTCACATTCAGAGCAGTGGGTACTTGTAGAAGTTTTTCTTAGAAAGTCTTAGTTGATTAGGATACCCTTTTTTGCTCTTTAGCTAGTTCCTGTTGTCTCTGTTGGTCTCCCTGTTGTATTTTCAAAACACTTTTGAAACGTCCACCTTGCATGCTTAGTCAGTCTTTCATGATCAGTTCAATACGTGTGGTCTACCCACTTCTTACCAACAACTTGGTTCCCAACTCACTATCAGGGCATTCTAACCCTCTGACGCTGGAATCATTTACATCCACCAACAACAAACAGTTACTTTTACCTAGACACGCCCACCTGAACGATCTAAAATCCTTAATTTCACTATTGGAAAATGTTAACAAAGTTGAGAAACAATTTCATGGTTAACACGAGATGCACCAAGTACACAACTAAAGGATTGAAAGTGCCTCCTAAAACACCACACTTTCAAGGAGAAACTTCTCATAGTTCCCTTCTCGATCTAGATTCCCCTCAAATGGATAAAGATACTCGTGGATGGAGTGAGGCTTTTGAAGATTATAATGATGGCAAACACCAAAATCCTGAAGACACAGATGAGGAGGAAAGACCCAAATCTGAATATGGCCTATTCAGATCAGACAGTGAAGAGGAGATCCCTGAAGAAAAATACAAAAAACTCAAACAAAGTAAACGGATCCACAAGCTATTAGAACGGATAATTAATGACAATAAAGAAAAATACTTCCTCCATCTAGCATCCACAAGTGTCAAATTACCCAAGGATTATAATATAGAAAATCTCAAAGAAAATGAGATACCAAACCCAATATCTATATTCACCAAACAACTCAATCTGATGCAAACAGAGCTCACAAACCTCAAACAGGAGAAGGAGAAACCTAAAACAAAATACACTTTGGATGCCATTTGTCCATTTCCTTTTGACAAAAGTATCACTATGGTCCCGTTTCCTCCCAACGTGGCAAGACCAAAGTATGACAATTACACAGGAGAAACTAACCCACACGATCATGTTAGGGAATTCTGTGCTCTAAGCATAGAATACATGCATGAACCTACATACCTCATGCGACTGTTTCTAGGAAGTCTAGGAGGTAATGCCATGGATTGGTTCTCAAAATTGAACCCTAAGGTCAAAACATTTGAAGAGCTGATTCAAGGCTTTATTCAAAATTACTCCTACAACATCCAACATGATGTGACTATGATGGACCTATGCAATACCAAACAGAAAACTAGTGAGTCATTTACACACTTCCTACAAAGATGGAGGAAGATTTTTTCACGATATTCAAGGGTCATTCCCAAAATAGGGAAGATGGAAATCTTTGTTAATAATCTAGTGCCTGAATTGAACTATGTTCTACAAATGCAAGACTCTCCTAGCTTTGATAGAATGATTAAAAATGCCCTTCGTATTAAGGAAGTCATGGTAAAAAGAGGAGAGATCACCCTTCAAAATTAAAACAAAACCAACACCTCCAACTCCAAGCCTAAATGGTGGAAGCAAAACAAGAATGTTGTTAATGACGGAGCAGTTGACGCCTCTAGCATTAATCCTAAACCCGAGGTATTTAATCTAACCAATGACATGCAAGCAAGCAAAGATGCTAAGGTAACACCTCTCGTTCCCAAAGTGAACAATGATAACAACAAGGAATGAACATGGGCTTCGAAACTCCAAATAACATTCACTCCTTTGGGAGAGCCTCTTGAGACTGTTCTGAAAACACTATTGGATAACAAAGTTCTTACGATTCCTGATTCTAAACCATGGGAACCAATGGTCAAACCCAGGTGGTGGGATGATAATTCCTATTGTGTCTTCCACAAAAACAAGGGACACAAGACTAATAATTGTCTCAAACTTAAGCATGTCATCCAAGACCTCATTAAAGGAGGAAAGATCAAGGTAGACGAACATACTACCAATGAGGATCATACAACATTAAACAAACCATTTCCTAATTACAATCAAGGAGAGACATCCAAAGGGAATGGTAATGAGGTCAACTACACCTATTCCAAAAATGACAATGTGATTAATATGCTTGACATTAAAACTGAATCCATCAATGTGATCACAATTAAAGGTGTCTCATCCCACTCAAATGCTGTAACACGGAGCCAAGCATAGGTTACAATTAAAGGACCTCCAAAACTGACATCAACGTCAACATCCAAGGTTCCTATTGTAACTATTCCTAAACCAGCAGCAAGACACATGGTCACTATCCCTAGAGAAAAATATGACTTGGTAGACCAATTGCAATGAACCTCTGCCAAAATTTCTATTTTTGAATTGCTGAAGATATCCACGGTACATAGAGAAATCCTAGAACAAGCTCTACATGCTACTAATGTTCCAAAGGATATTGATATAGACAAGTTTCAAACAATGGCCAATCACATCTCAGCATCACACTATCTCTCCTTTTCTGAAGAGGATGACAAGTCATTGACCCATCCACACAATCAACCCCTCCATATCGATGTCCTTATTCATAAATCCTGTGTTAGACGCGTATTGATAAATGGAGGCGCAGGATTGAATATCTGTACACTAGATCTAATCAGGAGACTAGGTCTCTTAGAATAGACAATTGACTCTAGAAACAAGATAACCATCAAAGCTTATGATGAGGAAGAAAGATCCTCCAGAGGTCTTATTGTTCTACCTATTGGAGTCAGACCAATTGAGAGGAACTTCATATGTCAAGTTTTGGATTTACCATTGGCCTACAATATCCTACTAGGGAGACCATGGATTCACGAAATGAAAGTTGTACCATCCACTTACCACCAATGCATAAAATTCCCACATAATGGGGTGGAAGTGACGATTCCTGTAGATGCTAACTACACTTGCAACAATACCAAAGCAAGTAGCATGATCCCACACAACAAAGAGGCTATGGATGCAGATGCTCCTAAAACTACCAAGGACATGGTTATAAAGAGCTTTAGCAAAACCTTGAAACTTGAAGCAACAGGTATGAGAGAGTACAAGCTGGACCTCACTCCCTCACTGACAGAACTTCCGGTATCACCGAGATCCTATGGAAAACCTTCATCGACATTCACACTTGTAGCATCCAAAGAGCCAGAAGTACAGAAGGAAATTGGCATGATAAAGACATCCACATCTTCTTCAAATAACACAGAAGAATAGGCAGTCTTGGACTGGCTTTACAAGGGAGAATCGATGGAATCTGAGGTCAAACATGTGAAGATATCCCCCGAACAGTATGGAAAGGGATATGATTTCCTCACAAAAATGGGATACAAAGGAAAGGGACCTCTAAATGACACAGGATGAGGGCTCATTGAACCTATTCCCATGGAGCTCTGGAATACCAGAGATAAAATAGGACTTGGTTTTAATACTAAAACTAATAAACCCGCTCTAATAGAGAGTCCACACTCAGATAAAGGGAGTGATGAAACAAATGAACTAGAGCAATGGTCCTATGAAAGATTGTTACATGTTGGCGCAAAAGACCCCAACTACCAAGGAGAATGCTACGTACCTAGCTTTGAGGTACCACAGGATCTTCACACTCCTTTACTAGCACAACCTCCCATTCAAGATGTAGGAGACACCATAGCAACAATCACTCAAGAGATACCCTGGCCACAAAATCTACATCCTAACTGAGGGCAATTAGTCACAATTTCACATGTCCTTGATCTACCCCACTTTGATCTACAAGCAACTAATCGAGTACATCAAATAACCATTGCTGAGTACTTAAATAGATCTGATGATGATGTCACAGACTCTCATGACTATGAATGGGATCGACTATCTATTGCCTCTGAAGATATTGGAATAGATACAATTCACATGTTTGCAGCTCCCTCAAATCCTAGAAAATGATCAGACACTCCTCTCAATAATACTGATCCTCCTGAAGCAGAAGAAGAGTTCCTTCCCCCGCTCATTGATGAAGACACCGGTGAATACGTAAGTCTAGAGGAATTTCATAGGTGACAAGCAAGAAACCTCCATTTATAGATAAATGATGATGAGATTTCTACTAATGAGTCGCTAGAGTTCGATCCACATATGACTAACAATGACCCTTTTAATGACGATCTTACTCTTATTGATCTAAATATTGAAGAAATTAACCTAACAGATCATGTCATGTTGGTTAATGGTCTTGATGCTAACATAATCTGACTCCCTAACATTGGTATTTCCTGACCTAATTGATTGGACTGAAACAATTCCTACTCATATCCTCAACTTTTCCAATGACCACTCCCTAGCTTGTTATCTCAATGCTTGTGAACCTTACCCTTCTTCCACCAATGCAAGGAGTGAGAACATATCACAGGAGGATATCAAGTTTCTTAGTCACAAACTGAAAAAGAAAAAGAAAAAGCAGACTGATGGTAAAAACCACTCTGTGGCAGTATCAGATCCCAAAATAGTAAATAAAAAAGACATATCCAATGGTGAAAACCTTTCCAAGGCGCCAAAGGATGAGACTCTTGATATCCTCCTAGAACACTTTCAGGAAAGATATTCAGTATTTATTGAACCAACACAACCAGTAAACTTGGGCACTGTTGAAAATACTCAAATAGTTCATCTAGCACAATCTTTATCAGAAGAAGAGATGGTACAATTCACAGAGTTCCTGCAAGAGAAGAAGATTAACTTTGCATGGTCTTATACTGATATGCCAGGGCTAGATCCTAACCTCATCATGCACCACTTATCTATAGCTCCCGGGATCAAGCCTGTAAAAAAAAAACTTAGAAAAATGCATCCTCATGTTGCATTATTGGTAAAAGCAGAGCTAGAAAAGTTGTTGAAAGTTGGATTTATTCGAGTCATTGCCTATGTAGGGTGGATCTCCAATGTGGTCCCTATTTCTAAATCTGATAAATCTATCAGGTTCTGTATGGACTTCAGAGACCTAAACAAAGCATGTCCGAAAGACGACTTCCCTCTACCAAACATTGACATGATAATAGATCTTACAGCAGGCTTTCAGATGTATTCATTGATGGATGGATTCTTGGGCTATAATCAAATCAAGATCGCCCCTGAGGACCAAGAGAAAACTACATTCACATGTGCATGGGGCACATTTTGCTAGAAAATCATGCCATTTGGGCTAAAGAATGCCGGTACAACATATCAAATAGCTATGACAACAATATTCCATGACATGATGCACAAGAACATGGAGGACTATGTAGATGACACATTGGCTAAATCTAAGGAGAGAGGTACTCACATTGCTGACCTAAGAAAGATATTGGATCAAATGGAACAGTTCCAACTCTGGCTCAACCCAAAGAACTGTGCCTTTGGGGTCCAATCAGGGAAGCTCCTAAGATTCATAGTATCTGCAAAGGGAATTGATGTAGATCCTACAAAGGTAAAGGCTATTATAGAAATGGCTCCTCCATGTAGCATTAGTCAAATGAGGACGCTACAAGGGAGACTTCAGTCTATCAGGAGATTCATGTCCCAACTTGCAGATAGGGCACAACCCTTTACTAAACTACTACATATAGGGGTTACCTTCAGATGGGATGAACACTGTGAAGCAAACTTCAGAGAATTGAAGGGGTACCTAGCTGCTCCACATATTCTTATGGCACCTATTCATGGAAAACCCTTACTCCTATACATTTCAGCTACGACTACATCCCTAGGAGTATTATTGGCACAAGAAGATGAAACAAAGAAGGAACGAGCTATCTGCTACATTAGTAGAACACTAGTCACTTATGAGCTCAATTATAGCATTATTGAAAAAGCAAGCTTAGCAGTCATCTTCGTATCAAAAAAATTGAGACACTACATGCTCTCTCATACAGTAAAGCTCATTGCTAAGATCGATCCTCTAAGGTATCTTTTGAGCATAACAACATTAACAGGACGCTTGGAAAAATGGGTCCTAATTCTAAGTGAGTTTGACATTGAATATGTAGAAAAAAGAGCTATCAAAGGACAGGTACTTGCAGATCAATTGGCTGATTCGCTATTTCAGGATGATGAACCTTTACTAATTGAATTCCCTGATGAAACAATCATGCATCTCACTAAACATCCCTGGAGGATGTACTTTGACGGTTCATTCACTCAACAAGGGTCTGGAGCGGGGGTTCTCTTCAGAACTCCACAAGGCTACAAGATTCCCAAATCTTACAAATTGATGTTTCCATGCACCAACAATATTTCAGAATATGAAGCATTGATCAACGGCCTCAAGCTAGCTATGGAATGGAAGATCATAGAGTTACACGTGTATGGTGACTCCCAACTAATTATCAATCAAGTCAATGGGGAGTATCAAACAAAAGATGAAAAGTTGATGCCCTACAAGCAACTAGTTGATGATTTGAAGAAGTACTTTGTCTTTGTCACCTTCCAACAGATACCAATATCTGAGAACAAAGCTGCAGATGCTATGGCTACCTTGGCATCCATGCTACAACTAGAGGAGCATCAATTCTGCTATGAATTCTTGGTGGAGGATATATCCTATCCTGCCTTTGATACACCTGAATACCAGGTAATATGTACCTTAAACACCCCAGATCAATCTCGATATGCCAGTATCATTGCTTACCTTTCCGACCAAACCATTCCCGCCAATCTATCCAGAAATGAGAAAAGATCCCTGATTAGGAAAGCATCGCATTACGTCCTCATAACTAACAACCTATATCAACGCGGTCTCAACGGTACACTTCTTTGATGTTTAGAACTTGAAGAGTCTGATCTAGCATTAAAAGAAGTCCACGAAGGTGTATGTGGCTCAGAATAGGCTATTACTGGCCTACCATGGAGACATATGCTATTCAATTTTCAAAAGCATGTCTTAAATGCCAGACACATGGAAACCTTATCCATGCTCCTGCCAGAGAACTTATACCTTTTATAACACATTGGCCATTTCAGCAATGGGCCTTTGACTTGGTTGGACAAATATATCCCAACTCTTCAAATGGACACAAGTTTGTCATTACGACCGCTGAGTATTTCAAGAAGTGGGTTGAAGCCATGCTGCTAATCAAAGCCACGAGCAAACAGGTGGCTATGTTCATTCTGAGCTACATTATTTGTAGATATGGGATACCCTCTTCAATTATAACAGACAATGGGGGCCAATTTAGAAATCAAGACATTGATGACCTTTGTAAATAGTTCTATATTACTCAACATTGCTCCTCAATCTATTATCCTCGAGGTAATGGATAGGCTGAAGTATCAAACAAAAATATTCTCAAGATTCTACACAGAACTATAAGCAAGTCTGGCAGAGACTGAAATCTACAACTAAATACAACACTATGGGCCTATAGAACAAGCATAAGAACACCAATTGGAGCCACGCCATTTTCTTTAGTCTATGGCACTAAAGCAGTATTACCCATTAAGGTTGAAATCCCATATTTGCGAATATCGTTACAAGGACTGGTTACTGATGAGTAGTGGCTCATTGATCGGGTAAATTATTTAGACCTACTAGATGAGCGCAGACAACAAGCGTTCGATCACCTCAAAGTATATCAAGCATGTATGTCCAAATGTTACAACAAAAAGGTAAAGCCACACAAATTTGAAGTAGGAGATCTCATCCTCAAGGAGAATCCTAAAAACCAGCCTAACAGGGAGCAGAAAGGAAAGTTTGAACCTAACTGGCTAGGACCTTATGTTATCACTACTACTTTTGGGACTGGAGCTTATCAACTAGCTACACCTAAGGGAGATGTTCTTTCAGATCCTATCAACACTATACATTTGAAGCAGTTCTACGCTTAATGTTCAAATAGCAGAGCCTGTACAGCAAATAGTTCTTGCAAAATACCAAAAACATTCAGAAAATTGATCCTGAAGAAATCCAAAAATAGTGGAAAAAGTCCTACAAAAAGGGTATCCTTGGTGAAAACCTAGTAAATAGGCACCTTGATACTACAAAAACATTCAAAAAAGAAAAAAGAGCAAAAAAAAATTGAAAAAGAGAAAAGTGCCTTGATGAGCACTTGATAAAACAGGCATCTTGGTAGCAAAAAGAAAGAAAAAAAGGTCTTTCCAAGTGGTGAAAACCTGGCAATCAGGCGTTACTTATGTTTTGCGCTCCATCTATCAATGCACTACTGACACAAGGCCTTCATAATTTTGCCTATGCTCATACGCTGACTTCATCTTCCTAAATGACTATCTTATCCTCGCCTGGGATTTGCCTATCTTTACATCTTAGGAATAAGTCATTCTGCACTGGGTGCATCTTTGCGGGCGTAGTCAGTTGCGGTTGCTAGGTTGCTCTAGGATGGTTTGCCTCACGAACGCAATGTTTCTTGATACATGCAAAATAATGTCACTTTTCAAAACAAGGGTGTCTTTTCAAAACATTAGACATGACATTTACATTAACATAATTCCTACAGGGCTATATTGGATTGCAAACATGAACGAATTATCCTATCAATGCACATACATGGAACACCATATTGCTTGTATTACAATTTTCTAATTGATGAATCTTTATTGTGTTTGACATATGAATGAACAAGTACTACTTAAACACACAGTTTGATATTGGTTTGATTATGATTCTTTTATGTCCTGATGATGTTTTCAACTAGGGGCATCTAGGTAATTATAAATTTTTATTGATTCTCAATTGATGATTTATTATGTCTTCTTAGTTACTCAATGACGTCTGCACAAAGACAAAGAGTCGCAAGGATTGGGGGCATAATATTTTCTTGATTTTCTGCGTATGGTGATTGTTCCAAATGATCCTATAAATTTCACTTAACTTGGATGTTTATGGTAAGAGCTGTCACTATGGGTGGATAGCCGCATATATCTCGATCTTTGTTATGTGTAAACTACGGTGAGGTTGAAACAATTTCCTTGTTTTTTTTCTGATCCAAATTCTCACTAAGGTATACGAATCATAATGTACCCAAGGATATGAATTTTCAAGGTCATTGCGGGTCCAATATCTTGCCTTAATCAGAATCTAGTATATTAAAAGGAAGGTGACTATTTTGTTATCCTGGCTTCTATGCCTTGATACCTAAGTCTATTTCCGACATTTCAAACTAAAACATAGTATTCATACTTTCATAATATCAGTGGGTATTAGTGATGGTCGTACTATCAAGTGGTATCCATTCTGAAAAGTGCCTAATAATGATTAAAAACTATACCTTTGCATACCAATGACAAAGTCTTAAGAGTCTGCATATAGCTGCATTTAGAGCTTGCATGGTGCATTTATAAAAGAATAAGGAATTTTGAGCTCAAAAATGATTTCTATCTTCTTCTAAATCCAAGTTTATTACTAATACCCATGCTTCCCGAAATCTCTGATCTATTGGGAACAAAATCGAACTTACTCATATTTTCATGTAATTAACTTGATAATTGTGTGTTTATTTTTAAAACACACCTTCTTTTTCACTTCTTCTCTTCCATTCTTTCTTGTCCTAACAGCTTCCTGCAAGTGTTACATTCTTTCAAACTAAGGGATTTTATTCTTTTCCTTCGATTTCGTTCCCGAGGGGGCATGATCACACTATCATCAATTAAATTTTTACTCGAAACAACATTAAAAATGACTTCGTTATCAAACAAACTAGGGGCATAACAGTTTCCTTGACTAAAGTCAGAACTGTTGGATAGAAAGATTTGGTTCTCGTAAGCTAGATATCTTATGTTTCCTCATTTTAAAAGATTATTATTAAGCTCATGGCAGCTTCGTACTGACTTTTTGGACGACAACCAAGTTCAAAATTGGTATCTTTAAAATCTTTTATTGATCTTTGGATGACAACCAAGTTCAAAATCAATTCTATTAGTTTTGTTCGATCAAGTGCGAGACTGATCTCATACACATTTCGTTCGACAACCAAGAACGAAATTCTCAATCTTTCTGAAGTCAGAAATCAAAAAACTTTTTTTGAATCAATGCGCTACTCGCACATCAATTCAAAGAGGGGTAAATGTAACCACCTAAATTTGGTCTATTCCAACTATGGACCCTATTTTCCCTAAGTGTGATCATACCCTCGATTATGTCCAAACGACCCTGTTACTGCTTGGCATAATTCTTCAAATCAATTTAATG
>MU228305.1:2891952-2935035 GCA_018584345.1 Thuja plicata
CAATTCAAACCAATTAAATCAAATCAAATTCAAACATGGCTATAGTATTTAATTATAAAGGAATTAAATAAATCCCTAAATCAATTACCCACTTGCAAATAACCCATTCCCCTAGCCTATTTAATTTCATTAAAATGGCTATAGTCCCCTAGTTATTAAAAAACATTTAAATTGTTTAAATAATTAAATTCCTATTTTTGAATGAATTAAATAAGTTTAACTCGTTTAATTAATATTCCCTTAAACCCCAACCTAACCTATCTCAACCACTTCTACCCTGGGTTCTAACCCTACTCAACCCATTCACCCTTGCTAATCTAATCCTAATCCTAATTCTAACCCTAACCCACCTCCTAATGTTGTCACATTCCATTAGGGAATGATTAACAACTCAACCCACTTGAGAAATTCCAGTTTCTCAAGCATGACTTTCCTAAGGGACCAACTTGCCAAGTTGAACAGGTTACACACTCCCCTTGCCTCTTTAAGGCTTTCATTAATGCCTTATTAATGAAGATGCCTTAAGCCTATGTCTCCTCCATGCCTCATTAATGCCCAAGGCATTAATGACTCTTACACCACCATTAATGAGTCCTTCAACTCATTGATGAGCCTTCTCTCTCTCTCTCTCTCTCTCTCTCTCTCTCTCTCTCTTCTATAAATAGAAGCCATTTTTTAGAGCAAATAAGCCTTCATCTATTATTGTAAATGCATTGTTATGCTGTTAGATTAATCTTAGTCTCATATTTCACTTCATAATTCATGCTTTCACATTGTTATTATCTCCATTCTCAGAGCTAGAATGTATGTTTTCTCATCATTTAGCTTGTTTTAAACTAAAATCCTTCATGCTAGGTCGTATATGCCACTGATGGTAGCATAATCTGAGGGATATTATGTTACTAATCACACTCTTCTTAGTTAGAAGGCAACAGGTCGATATTAGTTGGTTTTACATGCTTATCTAACCTTTTTGAACTAATGCAATGACTTATTGATGTATTGTGTCTCTCTTATCAGGTACAAAATATACACACACAATGTGCATATACACATATATGTGTATACACACACATGTATACACACATATATACACATGTGTGTGTATATATACACATGTGTATATACATGTGTGTATATACACACATGTGTATACATGTATTTATACACACACATGTGTATATACACACATGTATATGTGTATGTGTATATATGTACACAAGTTAAAAATACATATTACTCAAATTAACTTAAAAAATAAAAAATAATCCTTATTCCAATTCTACAATATGGGATCCAAATGGAGAATAGCTTATTCCAGCTTTCATTTTTAGAATTAATTAATCCGAGAATAGGTCCTTATTCTAGAATAGGCCTATTCTGAATAAGTTAATGCCATGCACCAAACAGGCCCTAAAGGATTTGAAAGGCACATTTTATAGATATTTGAAAATGGTGTTCACTATAAACAACATTAAACATTAAAATGTTCACCAATAAGTTTTAAACAACATATTTTATGTATGTTTCTAATTAATTTTATATATTGAAAGAAAAACCTTCCCACAGTCTGTGCTGGATAAGCTATTGAACAATAAAAACTGCTAGACCGAGAAATCTATTCACAAAATATCAAAATACCCATAATAGATCTCATTTATATATTTGAAAATGGTTATGCAAAATGGACATAAAATCCAACTACAGAGAACACTAAAATAACAGAAAGCAATAAACAAAGCTTCTTTACACATGACTCTGATATATCAAACATATTAGTGGGCATGCAGTTTATGTTCTTGTGCATGCTTCAGATGACGACGTTCTTCAAGAAGAGACACCAAATAAGAAATCAGTGTGAGAGTGTAGACTACATGATTAAGAGGCTTGATTGAACTGGTTTGAATGTATTTTGCATGGTACTCTTCCATGTCCTGACATAATCTCTCCTTCATATAGTCCTTAGATAATTTGGGCTTTATATACCCTGGCACTTCCTTTACCTTGAGCTGCCTCATCTCATTCCACAAACTCTTCATCGCCTGCATGGCCATTTTGCTCTGCTTCACTTGCCCTTTGCATCTCCATGCCTTTTTCAATCAAGCATAATTTGATGATTTGTAACCCTGTGTGTGAATAACTGTGACATGTGTACAATCTTTTGACAGGTGTGGATTCTTCTAAACACATGTTATGTGCATGTAAGTCTGGTCTGTTCAAGAAGGTTTTACATCATTAAATTTCAGAACATAATACATTTACATGCATAGTTAATTTAGATTGATTATTAAAGAGTTTAAACTAATAGATCTAATGATTGTGATTGATTTATTACAGTAAATGTAAGAGAAGATAATGAGTAGTATTATGATTGAAGAGTGAGTTTTAATGTTGATTTTGATGATAGATATGGATGTGTTTGGGAAATGAGATTTATATGATAGGATGAAGTGTATTGGAATCTAATATCGAATTTGTGTTCTATTAGAGGACATGTTTATGAGTTTAAAACAAGTTTGTAAACATGGATTAAAATTTTATGATTTTGAATTTGTGTTCTATTAGAGGACATGTTTATGAGATAAAACAAGTTTGTAATCATGGATTAAAATTCTATGATTTCAAATTAATTCCTTTACATAATAGAATATATTGTTATTCAAATAGCTTTATAGATATCTTTATTTGGTCTAATACATCTACTAATTTAAGTGTTGGCGATCTCTAAAATTGTCTTGAAAAGGATGGCATTTCATTGATTACTTAATACAAGTTCTCCTATGTTAACCTTTAGAAATGTGTACATATATTAAAAAATAATAGGCAAGGGTTCTAGTATAGAGATTTCTGACATCTTTTAGGACACCGAATTGCAGTGTCACTATTAATTACTTCTTCTATGGTTTAAGACGAGAGAAACTTGAGAGATAATGTATGCAAAATAAGTACAATTAAATGTATTTATATTAGCACATAGCATCAAATTGCATTGAACATGTGTTTAGTCAATTTAGAGTGGGAAAATTATAGAACCAAAGATTTTAGAAAAGGAGACAAGTTTGCAACCACAAGAATGTTCCAAAGAGGATGGTAACAACCAAATCCAAGCAGAGGTGGGTGCATAAGTGAATGTGATATATATGTGGACAAAGGGAATGTATAGAAGTAGACATGTGTGAGGATAATGTAAAGCTAAGCACATGTGAAGATGTGTGTATATGGATGAATAAAAAGATAAGGGGTATAGGCTCAAGTTTTCATAAGATGGTAAAATTTGTTGACATGTACATATATAATGATATCTCCTCAATATAGATGTAAAACTAAATGAAAAATGCTATAGGTATGCAAATTTACCATTACAACGTGATTATAATGCACCTAATTGATTCCTCACTTTCTATTAGATATCTTTAAATATTTCATTGTGTAAAATTTTAAAAAACTCAACTAGTAGAATGACAGTATCGTTAAAAACTCAAAATTATACCCAATAATAGGTCTTTGAGGGTTCATCCCTCTCTCAAGGCCAAGGCTTCGATTCAGTAGAGTAAACCAGAGGCTGGATGGGTCAAAATTAATTTTGATGGAGCCTCTAAAGGAAACCTAGGTCCCTCCAGAGCTGGATGTCTTGCCCATATTCAACTAGAAATATTCTTGGAGTAGAGACAAAGAAATTGGTGGAGGGAACAAACAATGAAGCACAGGTCCAAGCTAAATTACTTGCAATTGATTTCGCGACCAAGTTACATGTGAGCGACCAAGTTACATGTGAAGTGATTGCACCTGGAGGGGCATTCATAGGTGATAGTAAATGTGATCGCCACTGGTAAAGCCCAAGTATGGAGACTTGATAAAGTTGTTAACAACATTATGCGAATGCAGGAAGAGTTAAAAAGGGTGGTGGAGAGGTGCGTTCGGCCAGAGGAGTAAGTGGGCTTGGAGGAGATTTTGGCGTGTGCAATTCCAGGGCAAGGGTTTGTTGCTGCTCATGGCGATTCCAGATTGGTTTTCTTGGTGTGCCTTACCATGTGCACCCCTTTCTTTTGTACAAGGCACTTGGCAACATTTGGGAGCAGAAGGTAGAGGCCCAGAAATACTGGGCCTACATTGTGGACCATGTCCACGATTGGGAGCTGGTTATTTCCACAGGTATACCTAGGGACCAGATGAACCAAAAACTTATTCAAATTCAAGCTGGCTGGGACGTGCACAAAAATACAGGTGCAAGGGAGGGCCAACGGTCGTGGTTATTGTGGGCGTGGGCGAGGAAGAGGGTGCGGTCGTGGACATAGGTGTATGCATTAAACAAGGGTGGTTCATCACCCTTCTTTTTCTGATATGCAATTTTCTCCCAGGTTCTGGATGTCACCTTTTTTGTATGTTGATACGTATAATACATAGTTTTGTTTGATACTGGCAGTGAGAATGTATGGTCTGATTTTTTCGATGGCATGTATTCCACCCAGGTAGTTTCACTATATGTTTCTAGGGTTTGGGTGGTGAGAATGTATAGTCTGAGTTTTTTTATGACATGTATACCACCCAGATAGTTTCTCTGTATGTTTCTAGGGCCTGGGTGGCAGATAGTATATAGCTCTGCAAACTTGGTATTTGTACAAGGATTATGTTAGCAGTACATGGACACTATTATATTTGAATTACTGCAACACTTTACTTTATATTAATAAGAAATTTTTTTTTTTTTACCAATCAAAAGTAAAACTCAAAATTATAAATGCTAAATCTCAATCATTGTTAGTTGAGATTTGGAGTGTCCATACTATACAATACATATATTTATGTAATATTCTATTTATATGGTGTCTACAACTTAGGAGCACATCCTTTATGATATTATCTACCTTAATAAGTTATGATAGATGATACATCTTATTATGATATGATAGATGATACATCTTAAATATTATGATAGATGATACATTATAATGTGTTTATCCATATTTTTCTAATGATTATGGGTAGCACTCTTGATTACATGTCTTACTAGCATGATTTTTTCTTGTAATTTCTAGAAGATCTTCCATAATTACCATATTTTAAAAGTTTATGTTTTTATGCTATCCTTGCTTTTGTTTATCCTAACAATGTTTGTATCTTATACTAAGAATATGTGCATCTTATTTTAATATTCTCTATGATTATTCAACATTTTCCTAATGCTTATCATTTTTCTACTACACATTTGTTAATGCTTATAAGATCCTTTATCTTGCATTCATGACTACATTCACTTGCTTTGTAGTCCTACTTGGGGGCAACATGAGGGGGATAACATTGATTTTGACCATTTTATATGCTTTTGTGATCATATCTTACTATTTCCCTATGTTGTCACATGATGAAATTCATATGTTCATTTATGGCTACTAAGTTTTCAAAGATTTAAATCATCTTACATATATCGTTTACTCTCATCCAAATGATATGAATTATTGTAAGGAAAGAAATTGGACGGTAGGGTTGTCAAGGTCAATAATAATCCTTTTTATAGTGACTACCTCATGATTGATCCAATGTCATTTTCCAACTATATCACATTACTTTTTCTATCGTGAAATAATACCTATTAATTTCAATAGACCTTGGAAAATATCCTTGTTCCACTCAAATTAGAATCTCTCCCCATCTTCTTTTTTCTTTTTCTTTTTCATCATAAATAACACTTTTTCTCATATACCTATAAGATCATATTCATTGAATTTTTCTATTTTATTGCAATTTTTAATACTAAGAACTAATAATATGGAAGCACTGACCAAAAAGAAACATCCTTACCCTTATTTATATTATTTTCATGAATGTATGGATATTTAATTTTAAGTTGACTCTTTGGTTTTACTTTTACATACATTCTTATGGTAGCTCTCATACAAGTGGGGGGAAATATTATGTTTTCTTATTTTTCATTTACTTTTTGTGTCTCATGTCATTGGATAAGACACTTTTCATAGTCTTATCTAATCGTATCTCTCACCTTGTCTATATAAAGCAAGCTCTAGCTATTCACCACACAAAATGACATGATTGTAAAAATAAAATTTGCATAACATAATATGTTTTCACTGGTTTTTTTTTGCATTTTTACATTGTTGTGGAGACATATAATGAGGATTGGACAAATTAAAATCATGTGAAAATCCATTGTGGTATGCAAATTTTGGTTTTTGTATGAACATGTACTTGCATGCTATTATGTGTGGAGAGTAGTCACATCCTATAAAGCAAGACCCTATATGCATTGTTGTTTCCATAAATAAACAAACTCTTTTCTTGCCATAATCTCTTGTGGAAGGTTTTTTATTTATTTTGTAGATGATCTCGAGGTGTGTGATCTCACTATCAACTCTTACATGGTATCAAACTTCCGACTTATAAACTCCATATATCAAATATGAATGTATGAGTGTGATTTAAGAATGAATATTTTTAGGTGCATTTTGAAAAAAAGTGAATCTCATGATTGAGTCCAAAAGTCCAACAAATTATATTTTCATATATAACACTTGATTTTTAGAGATTGGAAAAACTTTTTCCCTTTTTCAGCAAGTGTTTATTGATTTAAACAAAATGATACATAGTGTGACATCTATAGACGCATACAAATTTCTATTGTATAGCCTAATCGTATAGGTTTGCAAGCATCATCCAAGAGTAGACAAGTGCAAAAGGTATATTTAGGCACTGCATATTCTTCATTTAACACAATATTCTATAGCCTACACAAACATGTTAAGCCTTCATCCCCTAGGAACTACTCTATCAATAATTTTTA
Source organism: Thuja plicata (assembly GCA_018584345.1). Classification (NCBI taxonomy): domain Eukaryota; kingdom Viridiplantae; phylum Streptophyta; class Pinopsida; order Cupressales; family Cupressaceae; genus Thuja; species Thuja plicata. The sequence goes on from MU228305.1 coordinate 2,898,749, forward strand.
TAATTATTTTGTGCTTATTTAGGTGATCTCGACTATCTCTTGGTTACTAACTCAGGCCGTCTAAGTTGTCTCTAGTGCTAAAATCCATCCCTCACAACCACAAGATTACCCTCAATAGTGACCTTCTCCTTTTATTTCCCATTTGGCCCACTTCAATTCTCCAATTATGCCCCTTTTCGCATGAACAACTAGCACCTAGACCTAAGGGAGGCTAATATTTTCCCTTTTAACAACTTTATTAGCATTAAAAAAAAAGTCTATAACTTTTGATCTAGGAGTTGAATTTTTCCAATTAAATTATCATTGGAAAGTTGGTTATGCGTGGTGTGAGTCTCAATCTCTAACTTTTCAAATGACACATTTTATTGTTGTTTGAAGTCAAATATCCAATTTGGGCCTCTATTCTTATAACTTTTGTCCATCTTAATCAATATTTTTTATTCTTATGACATTTAAAAAGGTATTAAGGATCTCTTTTGTTCTATCAATGCACTTTTCTCAAATTTAAGCTTATGTAAATCTTTTATTCAGTTTTTACAAATATCACATTCTACTTGATTACTTGGACATCTTGACATTTAGGGAAGTTCTATCTTTTTTTAATTAATTAATTAATTAATTTTTTTTTGGGTGGGGGGGAGGGGGTGCTTCAAATTTGTGATTCATATCTAGAAGGTTTTATATCAAATTTTTGCATTATATTGTGTACTTTTCTCTCTTGTTTCTCTTATAGAAAAATCAAGTCCATTTGAGGTTCTCATTCCTCACAATTAGCATACACAAAAGTTTTAAATGCAAATATTTCTGCCAACCAAGAGTTTGTGGTCTACTTTGGGTAATCATCAATTTGAATTCACTGAGTATGAGATATTTCTTATAAGAACAAATGTGGTGAGGCTATGGGCTTGATTTCATTTCATGTTTCTAAAAGTTTGTTGTTTCACAATGAGGAGTGCACAACACCAAAGAAGGTATCAGATAAGTACACAATTTTTTTCCATGCATAATAAATTTTGTGCTTCACAAATAAAGGAAGAATTGACATCTCTTTCTCTCACTATATTTCCTAGCACTAAGGATTATTTGATCAATTTCATATATTTATGATGTAAATTGGCTAGTTGTTGGAAAGGTAAAATTGATAAGAAATTTATATTCTTGATTTTTTCTAAGTTAAAGGACTACTTAAAGTATTTTCTTCTACATGATAATCCACCATGGATGTGTTAGGTAAAACATTTAATATGTCTTCTTTTGAGACATTTTGTTACCTTTTGACTAGATAACAAGCTAATCTCATCCAATTAGATGCAATTCCCAAAAATTAGACATTGTTAGCACAAATACCTAAAGGAAAAGGAAAGAAGAAATCCAAAACTAAGATAAAATATAGTGCCTCCATCTCTTCCAAAGGGGATAAATCTAAGGAGAAACCCATATGTGCACATTGCAAAAAATAAGGGCATGATGAGCACAAATATTATAAAAATAATAGTTAGAAGAGTAGAGGCTCCCACTTTGGGAACATAGTATTTCATTACCTTCAAAATCTTCTACTTCACCTTATTCTTCTAAACCATCATCATTCACAAAACTAGGGACGTTAGTATTTTCAAATCAAGTTGACAAGATGAAAGGTAAAATATTTGTTTCATTTGTAGCCTTTGAGTCTAGTAGATGGATTCTTGGCTATGGAGATTCTCATCACATGGATTCTTCACTAGATCTATTCTCATCACTAGAACCCCTAGATACATCTAAAACTATGATGGCTAACAATATTTATATAAATTGTGTTTGTGGGAAAGGATTTATTGACATGGGTGAATGATTTTTCATTAATTTCCTCTTCATTCCTAAATTACCCACAAATCCCATTTTTATCTATCAGATTAGGGTAAGTGCACCAAGATGGTGTGCAAAAAGGGGGGTATAAGTGGCCACTTTTTTCTTCTTGAATCAGGTAAAACTGAACTTCAAAGATAAATTTGAGGGTCATGCATTCAAAATTAGAATATGTGTAAAGAATAAGAATTGTAGTACTATGAATCTAGTTTCTAAACTACTAAAGTTTTTAAAAAATAGATAAGATTAAGAGGGTCAAACCCAGCGCGCACAAAACAATGTTGATAATTTTTTTAGAAAAACATAACATAGTTTTTTCTGTGCACCTCACAAAAGATATAGTTAGATTTAGTATTTTGCAAAACCCTTTGGTAGGATGATAGGTAAGAGTGAGATCTAGAAGTTATGTATTTTTTTGTAATTGTCTATTGAGTATTTTCTTTTTTATGATTATTTGAAGTGACTGCATTCTAAAAATATGGTACCTGTTCGTGTGTTGTGTATAACTTGCATCAAAATAAAAAAAATGTATTTAAAAAAAAAGTGTATAGAATCAAGTGTAGAACAATAATATGTAATTTGTTTTAAATTTGCTAAATTAGATCAATAGTTATTAAAAATATGGTAGACATATGTATGTGAGGACTCTCAAGACACTGGTAAAGAAAATTAAAGACTGCTATGCTAATGTTGTGCAAAAATAGAAAAAAAAAAAATGGTTAGAAAGCTGAGAAGTCGTGTGAGATTATGGTGGTAATTTTAGAGATATCCACTTGATCATTTTTAAACTTGATGATGACGAAGTCGAGAAATTATCTTGGAAGATAGAAAACATGTAAAAGGAAAAACAAAATGGAGGGAAAATGAGCTTGCAAGCCTTAGGGTCATTTTCCAAGCCTCTTACCAAGCCATAATGCATACGGGTTCCTATATCAAATAACCTGCACAGGTTATGCAAAACAAAAAGTACAACTCCAAGTTCTACATAACTCGTGCAGGTTATGTAGAACAAAAAGTATCATTTTTAGTTCTCAAGAACCTGCATGAGTCATGAAGATATAAAAATGTATACTTATAAACTTAACATACACAAAACATGTATATATTGAAATATATAATATGTGTATATGTATGTATATATGCATCTCTCTCTCTCTCTCTCTCTCTCTCTCTCTTTGATTCATAGTTCTACATAACTAGTGTGGGTTATGTCAAACTAAACCCATAAACCATACAGGTTATGTGGAAAGAGAGGAAATATAACCCGCACAAGTTATTAGAAAATATGGACGGTATGATTAGGTCATCAAAACCTTTACGGGTTATGAGGAACTCTGAATATATAATCTCTCTCTCTCTCTCTCTCTCTCTCAAATAGGTTTTACAAATGTAGTGAACAAGATCTAAGCAACAAAAATTAACACAATTCAAATAGTTCACACTTCAATTCAAATCGATGCACCAAGTACTAATCGATTCTACACATGTGAAAAGTAACCCAAAATGACATTTTATAAATATTTAGATTCTTAAACATTTATCTAACTTAATTATATTTTCTAAAATCCTAAAAAATCAAGTACAAACACCTTGTAATGTACTTTTCATCAATTGGATTCCAACTAAAAATTATATATTTAGTTGAATCCCATAATTTTTGTAGCATATTATTTAAATTTTTTTATTCTTAAAATAACATTTTTTGTATTATAGAAGATTTGAACTCAAAACCATTTAAAGACTTGTAACATGAACTTTACCATTAAAATGATTATTTGATCATTTATTATTTAATTATTGATAAGATACACCTTCCTTGCCTCGGGTATCAAAATAAAAAATAAAAAATAAAAATAAGAGACTCAAGCACGAAACAATGGCAAAAACAAATTAACAGCTTTTATTCTTGAAATTCCATCCCTACCTTGACTTTTTATTTAAGGTACTAACGAGGCAAATTGCACACATTTGCAACCATTAAAGCAAATGCAAAATTACACATAGGCATCCATTTACTGTACTTTCATGACTTATACAATATAATTATCGTTCCACTTCAAGGTGATGTCCCCAACATATTGGGGACTTGTAAGGTCATCCCCTTTTCAAGGCTGGACAACTTGCTTCGTTTGATGCATTACAAAACTGGGAAAAAAATGTTTTAATTCCCTAAAATCTATAAAAATATGGTCATTGCAAATGCAACACATTGTATAAAAATTCAACTTCTTTTAATTTAAATTACACTTTGCTATGCCCAAAATTTGGAAAAATTTATTCCATCGTGGCATAGTTTTGTCCTAGAAACTCAGAGAAACACTGCATATAATTTTTAGTAATTCATTGACCCCATCTAATTATAATGTATAAAAAAATTCAATTTTGGCCTAACATCAGGTATTTGTGTTTATTAATTATATACTGTTTCAATTTTGGCCTAACATCAGGCATTGGTGTTTATTAATCATTTACTGCCAAAGCACTACATAAGTCAAATGTCAACCCAACACATAGTTGAATAACCATAGAATGTTCTTGTAAAACAAATAGACAAATTTGAAACCACAAATAGAGAAGAGAGAAAAAGATACACGTGTTAATGTAGTTCGCCAATTTGGCTACATCCACCAGAGAGTAGAGCAAATCTTTTATTTAGTCATTGCAACTTACAACACAGGGCTTTGACCTCATATTTATACAATAGTCTTCAATGGAAGATGAAGAGACACATCCAAGAAGATGAAATGAATAGTCAAACTTCATAATCCAACAGTTCTCAAATGAAGCAAAAAGAAAAATGCGTGATCTTGGTGTGAATGACTAATTTTCCTTTGTAGCTGCAAAGTCATCTAACTGTAACTATTTTACGATTAAATCAATTTAGAAAGTACAGTCAAAGTTGGTTTAGTGGTGGATAAATTGTATTTTTGAAAGAGAGGTCACAAGTTCAAATCATTTATAGCACAATTAGGTGCCTCCCGCAAGGAGTACAGGGTAGTCCCATATTGTTGTCACCATATGTAGACCCAAAAACATATGACTGATATTGTGGACTATAAAAGAATATTTCATTTCCTATCAAAAATATTTAACCACTTTGAAGCTTGTCAAAAGTGAATAACAAGATTTCATAATTAGTAATTAAAAAGTTGGTTCAAGGGTCAATTTTCTTGTGCAATTTCTAAGATGACCGTTGTTGGGATTGTCCACTTCCAGACCACATTTCACACTCACTTGAATACCCAACAACATGACTTAAAAAATACTTGATTTGATCTTCAACTACACTCTGTAAAGAAGAAAGTTAATGAGAAATAACCACTGAGTAAAAGAAGCATATACCACTAAGTAAACGAAGTATACAAAGTCACAAAGTACTATGATTAGCCTCAAAAAAATTGAAGTAGAAAACACATATAATTCTCAATTATATTATTTTAAAGTCCTCCAAAGTTTTAAATACCATATGCAAATATTCTTGGGTTACATGGTGAAGCATAATTACAACACAATGATATCTTAAGCCTACACCAATGACCTCAAGGCTGTATCCTTACATGTATCTGCATAATCTGTGAATTATTTCTATATTTCTATCCAATTTTAAAAAAAGAGAGAAAAAGTTCTAACTTGTAATACATCACTTTCCAATAAAAAATGCCTAAAGGTTGATAGATATTATTTGTGGTGAAGGTTTGAGTGTTCATGTATTTTTAACTGGCATGATTAATTAGAACATTTAACCAAAAAAAACTTGTTTAAACCTTGTTTAGAGTTTTTAATGTTACAAAATAAACATATAGAGATACAACAAATATGGCTTATGTGGAGAAGTAGTTATTATAAAAGGTGCAACAATTACCAATCCTATTTGTCATGAATCGAGTGGCTTAAAAATATCACACACTAATGACTAACTCTTAGATTAAAAGTGTTAAATAGTAAAAATTGATTATATCTTTCCAAAATTAATTTGTTTCTTAGTATGTATTGTTTAAGAGAAGCCGCCATGTTCATGCTTTGTTGAAGAATGGAATTGGAGAGCCATTATAACATGAAACTGATAAGAAATTACAGTTTTAATGTAGAAACAAGAATCGATGGGTGCACATAATATAACTTCCTCATTGAAAATTAAGCTTCCAAAGAGTAAGGAATGTTTTTTTTAATACTCATTACCGACATAGTTGATCTTTCAACTAACATGTCAAAAGTGAGGATGCCTTGATATGGTTTAGTTTTTGAAAGTGCAAATGTACTTTGATTATGGAAATCATGAGCACACACTAGAAAGAATGGCATAAAGAATAGTGAATGTGGATGCCAATTGCACAAATGTTTACTTGGAAATAATGATGTGGTAAGGTCAGTGGTGGATGACATGTCAGATGTCTTCCAACCTGGAACAATGAGTCTGTCTATAATTTTACCAACTAAACATAACTAAAACCTACTTTGAAATGATCTAGAACGATGTGCCATGCAACTTACCTAGCTGAAATGATTCCTTGAACATTGGAAAGTCAACTAATATTACAGAAGATGTCAGAGGAAAAAGACATCATATGATAAATAAGAAAGGCAAATGTGTAAGAATAATGTAGTGGCGATTGAACCATACCATTAAATTAGTACAAGACCTTGAGCTAAGCTGCTAAAACCTTCATCACATGCAAATACCTACAGACAATGCACAAACCATGCCAGAAATTTTATCCATATAACAAAGGAACAAGACAATCCCTTATCTCTAACATGACCTAAGATGGGTCACAGAGAGATTTTGGAAAGATACTGAAGCAATATATGACTGAAATTGAATTGCAAATTCTATTCTTTTAAAGGTTGGTCTTCAGCAAGATTTAAGAATTTCTCTCCATGTGGGTATTATAACTCTGAGTTGTGTGTACATAACTTCATTTTGTGTTGAGCGAGTTTCTGGTTAAGTGACCTACCAATTAGGGTGTATATTTTTTTGTTGTGTGTATTCAATGTATTTCTTTTCTATTAAAAATGTTTTTAAACATTTCAAATAAAATTATTAGATATGTGCAAGTTAGATCATTCAAATTTTTGAGGAATGTTGTCACCAAAAATATTGGATCTTATGCATTTCATGTATATTGTAGACATAAACTTGTGAATTGATATTTTTAGTAACCTTATTTTTTTGTTTATTTATAATCTTCTTATTTTTCAATACAAAATTTGATGATTTGTTTATATTTATGAATGTTAGATATCTAGAAATTTGATATTTCTCTACTTATTTTAAATAATTTTTTATTTAAAATAATAGGTATGCTAGTTATAAAGTGAAGCTGAAACATCAAACTCAACAAGCAGATACAAGAATACCAAATTGAACGGTGCCAAAGACAAACAATTCATGCCATTAAACACTAAGAAAAATGATGAATAAATAAATAAGGAAATCAACAAGAAAGTGTTTTGGTTTGCAGTTGAGATCAGTACATGGCTAACTGTACCCAATCGAAACAATGACAAAAAATCCTTTCATAAATGTATATCCTCATAATATCATAATTTTATTTATAATGACTTTAAAATATCTCTTTTACATGAAAATATAAAAAGAAGACAACATTTAATTAGTAGTTACTATCAATTTGATCAAGTTCAACACTCATATGTAGATGTGGACCAATTTTCATCACCCCCAGAACATTTATTTTTTAGACCACTTGTACTCTCAAGAAAAGGCAAGATATCTATGGGCAATTGTAAAGATTGAGCACCAAGAAATATCACTCTTATCTTTTCTAATCTTTTGACTATCTCCATCATATTTGGTCGTTGTTGTGGCATTTCTCTTGTGCAAGCCAACCCTACTTGCATAAATTGAGTAAGGCATGATAATATCATTGATAATTCTGATTCATTAACATCTCTAAGTAGGTTTTTGTCCACCACATCTATGATTTTATGTGGAAAGTTCATACCTACCCATTTTGGCAGATTGATTCCTTCTATAAACATGTCATCTGTAGGTCTCCTTCTTGTCAAAACCTCTAAAAGTAGAATTCCATAGCTGTATACATCTGCTTTTGTTGAAATCTTTCCACCCACTCCATATTCTATAATATAATGCAACAATTAGTATTTTTCAAACCATATAAAATATTTATACATTTTAAAATAAATTAAATTCAATTCAATTCAATTGGAATAATGCAACATTTTATACCTGGTGCGATATAGCCAATAGATCCCATTAGTACATTTGTAGAAGTCAAGGAGTTTGTTGAAGTCTCAAATAGGAGTTTAGTAATGCCAAAATCTGATATATATGGAGTCATATCATCCCCTAACAATACATTATCAGGCTTTAAGTCACAATGAATGACTTGCACAAAGCAATGATGATGTAGATATTCCATTCCTTGAGCTATCTCCTTTGCTATTCTTAATCGGTCAACCAAAATTAATTGGCATTCATCTCCTCCCTCGGGATGTAACCATCTGCTCAAACTTCCATTTGACATGAATGGAAGAATCAATGCTTTAAAATCAAGGTTGGAACAAACTGAAATGATTTTGATCACATTGCGATGCCTGACTCTTTTTAGCACATTACATTCTCTATCAAAAGTTTGGAGAGTATTTTCATCTTTCAATTTGAAAACTTTAACAGCAATATTTTTACCATTGTTTAAAATCCCTTTATAAATGGATCCAAATGTACCAATTCCTATAAGATTTTCCTCAGTGAAGCCATTAGTTGCACGTACAAGTTCTTCATATGAGATTTGTGGGGGCCACAAATTTAGAGAAGGGATCTTTCTATTTTTCCATTTATAGGAAAATACAAACAATATCAAAGACATAATGAAAATTGTAATTCCAACCACAATAGGAATTATCCTCTTCTTAATGATAGATGAAAATTTGTCTTTGGAGCATGGTGACAATTTTATCCATGCGCCACATAGGCCAAGATTTCCCACAACTGCTGACTGATTAAGTGTTGCAAAAGCTCCTCCCTTTGGAACTTCTCCTATTAACCTATTTGAAGAAATATTGATATGATGAAGTGTTTTCATCTCTTGGAAAGCCATTGGAATCACACCTGATAAATTATTGCTAGAGAGATCAATGTCCACAAGGTTTTTGAGATTTGTTAATGATGTTGGAATTGGACCATTGAATGAATTCCACGAGAGATTCAAAAATTGTAAATTTGTGCAACTTGATAGTGCAACTGGAATTTCACCTTCAAAGTTGTTGACAGATACATCTATTGCTTGGACCATTACCATCTTGCTCATTTCCAAAAGAGAACCTTGTAATAAATTGCTAGAAATGTTGAAATAAAATTGGAGATTTTTAAGACTCAAGAACTCTGGGGGTATATTTCCTCCTAGTTTGTTGTGAGACAAATCTATCAACTCCAAAGTTTGGCATCCCCCTAAACTACTAGGTATTTTCCCTGATAGTTGATTGTGATGAAGAAAGAGATGCCTTAATTGTGGGAGATCACCAAGACTATTTGGAATTAAACCTGAAAGCATGTTTTCACTCAATTCTAACAACCCAAGACTTTTTGCTTCACCTAAAGATTTTGGAATACTTCCATGCAAATTGTTTTGTTGAAGATACAATCTTTCAAGATGTGAAAATTGACCAAGTGAGGATGGAATACTTCCATTGAAAAGATTATGAGATAAATCTAACCATGACAACATTGTTAGGTTGCTAATGCAACTTGGTATATTTCCCTCAATTTTGTTTGAGAACAATTTGAAACGAGCAAGTTGTCTTGATAATTGGCCAATAGAAGAGGGCAAAATGCCAACAATATTATTAAGAGACAAATCTAGAGTATCCAAAGATGAGCAATTGGTTAAGGACATTAGAATAGGAAAATCCTTTCTTTCACTCACAAGAAGATTACTCGCTAAATGAAGCACTCGAAGATGGTACAAATTACCAAACTCTAGGGGCACATTGCCACTAAATTGGTTAATGGCTAATTCTACTTTTTCAAGTTGAGTGCAATTAGAGAGGGAGATTGGAATTTTTCCGCTGAATTCATTTCCCCACAATAGTAATTGTTGCAACTTTGATAGTTTAGAAAACTCCCAAGAAATGTGGCCAGTTAATTGGTTGTCAGATAATGACAAATTTTGGAGAAGGGTGCAGTTGAAGAGAACAATAGGAATTTCTCCTACCAAGTTATTGAGGCCAAGATTAATTATTTTGAGTTGAGCAAGCATACCCAGTTCAACAGGGATACTGCCATGGAGTTTGTTTTGAAACAAGTCCAAGTCAGTTAAAGAAGACAAGTTTCCTAAGACAGATGGGATTGTGCCTGTCAACTTGTTTTCTTGAAGATCAAGCACACTAAGTTTAGAAAGCCTACCCAATTCAATAGGAATACCACCATGAAATTGGTTCTTTCCTAACTGCAAGTTAGTTAAAGAGGACATGTTTCCCCAAAAAGATGGAATTGTACCCGACAATTGATTCATCCCTAACAAAAGGCTCTTTAACTTCAAAAGAAGGCCAAGATGGGAGGGGATGCTACCTATTAGATGGTTATAAGCCAAAGCGAGATGTTCCAAAGAATGACAATCTCCTAAAGTGGGTGGAATGGATCCTTCCAATTCATTTCTACCCAAACTAAGTATTGTAAGGCGATAAAGCCTCCCCAATTGAGGGGGAATCTGGCCCTGGAAGCTATTATTTGTGAGAGAAAGTACTGTAAGAAATGAAAGATTGCCAAGGAAAGGAGAGATTGGACCAAATAAAGACATACCAGTGAGATTCAAAGAAGCCACACGTTGATGACGAGAAGAGCAGTCAACACCAGTCCAATTGCAGAAGGATTGACGAGGAGACCAATCGAACAATGAATTGTAGGGATCGAAGGAAAGGGAACTCTTAAAAGACATAAGAGCTTCTTCATCAGAATGAGAAGATGGAGAAGATGAATGAGGGGTGGTAGTAGGAAGTGAAGAGAAAAACATAACTAGGAAACATACTAAACCCATCTTCATTTTCATGTCTATTAAACTGACAAACAAACCCAGTGAGAAATCTAAAGCTTTCTAAGCCTCTATGTTATCTGCAGGTTCACCAAATTCTTATTTATAAGCTGCCAAGCCAAGTGCAAGGGTGAAAAGTCATAGCAAAGTCCACGCTGGTCAGCAAGGTGTAGTACGTGTAATTAAAGTGTGGAAAATGTTATACAACTGACCAAAAAATTAGGTAAGATATGGAAATCTCTCGAAGCTTCTGTGTTGTCAGCAGGCTCACCGAATTCTTATTTAAAAGCTTCCAAGTCATGTGGAAAAGTGAGAAGTCATGCAATGTTCTTCCAAGCAAGTGCAGTGAGATTTCTTTGATAGGGTTCGATCGATTTGATTAATCTTTTCAAAGAAGAAATGATAATAAAAATCTAGATTATTTGATCAAAGGTTTATTTTAGAAGATTCAAAATCTAAAAGGAAAACGAGATCAAATGAACATTGTGAATGTGGCCTTTTTGTTTGAACTTTCTACATAAACACATGGTGAATTTTCTGATGGTGCCGTGGACTGTTTGATTTTGTGGTTGTAATAAAAAACTTTTGTTCATTCAAAACTTCTGACACACGCTGGAAAAGACTACAATAATGACAAAGACCATGACCTCAAAAATAGACAGAAAGATAACTATAGATTATTTAACTTCATACACATTATAAAAATCTTCATTAGTTCAAACTTTTAAAATACGCTGATGAATCTTCATTAGTTCAAGCTTTTAAAATATGCAAGTACTAGGAATCTTCATCTGTCACTAGTAATTCTTTCATCAATTTTAATATCGGTCAATCTTGATTTCGTCTATTTCTGAGACGCGTATATTGTGGTCTACAGAAAATTAATAGTTTTTCTCGACTTCTAGAAAATTGTAGTCCCCACAAAAACGGAAGATTTTTACTTCCGCAAGACATTTCAATTTGTACTTCAGAGCTTCAAATTCCAAGGATCTGAAAAGGAATTTCGTTCTTAATTAGGGCAAAAATAATTCTTTTCACACAGAAATTTGCAAGCACAGAAACCACCCCACGTAATGGACAATGCGGCCAAACTGTTTACTTTGAGTGATAGCTCGGTTTCCTGTTGTGCCCGAATAATTAGCAATAACATCCAAACTGATAACTGTTTACTTTGAGTGATAGCTCGGTTTCCTGTTTACTTTGAGTGAGAGATCTACAATATAAATTTTGCCATTAAATCTGGTGTTCTTCGAAAATTGTGTAAATTTTTTTTTTATAATCGATAATCACTTTTGATTGGAGCTTTGAAGCAGTGGGGTCATATTTGAGAGACCCCATCTGTGATGTTTGTTGTTACCTATTCATTAATCCCTTCTTGATTTGTCATTCTCTAATTTTAACCTTCAATCCTGACACCATATCGTGCCTCACCACCTTATCTCTCCTCAAGCCCTTATATCTCCCAACCTCCTTATCACTCAACCCTTATTTGATTGGTGTTAGTAATAAAAAAATATATAGTCAAATTAAAAAATCTTTGATCTATTGGTTTAGTCGAATAATTCTAAATGAACTCACCAAGGATCAAGACTTGATAAGTGCAAGACCTTGACATCATAAGAGATATCCCTCAATCTTTAGCTCTTATTTGAGGTGTTAGCCTAAAGGCTCATACTCATCTATCTCATAGCTAAAAGTTCTTTGTGAATGATATAAAATCCTCCATTAAAGAATATACAATCTAGAAAAATATTGATTGAATAGAACTATCTTTTTGTTTATTTATTTTTTATATTTTTAATGACGACAAAAATAAGAAAAATAAAAAATGAAAGGAAAACAAGTGTTTAATTACAATATGAAACTATAAGGATGAAATCCAGATGTATAAATTCTCATTTTGTGTTCATTTTGAGGAGAGTATCTTTATCTTTTAACAATTCATATAATAATTGTGTAAAGTCAATTCTGTTTTCGTTTGTTGCCTATCTATACATCACATATATTCATATACACTTATTGTTTATTGCATTTATCTACTTATGCATCCTTATACATTCACCCTACTTGCTTATTTACTAGACCTATGCACACATATTTGCATACACATGATTTGTCATTTTCATGTTCCAAGATAAGTTTAGTCATGGGGACATCCTTGCATGCGTAGATTTTCCCTTCTAAATTTAAAATTTAAAATAAAAGTTTTGACCTTCTACTACCTAATTCCAATTAAACATAAATTTATGTGATATATATTTTTATACATACTTATATTATTAAATATCCAATACATTCATTCAATGCATATATGATGTAAGAATTATATTTATCTATTATCTACATTACACTTTTGATTGAAGTAATTAAAATAAATCTAGATTCACATGAGCATTTTTGGGAACATGTACATACTAAAGAATGCTATTTGCATTTTTCTACAAACATTTTTGTTGATTGACCTAGGAGAAAATGTCTTATTATGACATAATAATAGTCTTATCATGTTATTTCTAAATAACGTCATTCCTTATATACTAAAATGTAAAAGAACTAATCACATTGGGTGAAGTAAGAATTTTTTTTTTATATCTCACAAAACAAGCTTGTAGGTACAAATTCTAGATTTGTGGTCATAAATGATCCCATGATCCCTAGACTCATGTCAATATACAACTAAGAGAATATTATGTAATTGACGAAAATATTAGATTGATTATTTGTTTGAGATCTCGACATGTTCATATTTCCTTGTCATTCTAGATTAGATGCATTCTATAATAATAGAGCTAAGTACCTATTATTTATTGCGCTTGATTTTCTAAAATAGATAAGTATTGTAAAATAAGAAAAAAATGGGGAGGTAAATGTGATGTGAGGACAAAGGGATAGTCCACCTTTTCCTAATTGCACAATTAGAAGAAAGATGACCCAATAGGATCAAGTAGGAATTAAGCACTAAATGAGACAATGATCCTTCACTGATAATGAATTGGGATGAGTTAGATTTGAGGGGATGCGACTGACAAAAACAATATAGATGGATAAGTAAGCAAAATTGACAGGATTTGACATATACAAAATAAAAAATCTGATAGTAACCTACAGTGACCTGAAACAACAACTAGAGAATAGATCTGATTAGTGGTTTTAGTTTGAAATAGAATTGAAGGGTACATAATTCCTTGGGCATTCTTGTTGGTTTTCCCTACCAAATGATGGTTTATTGAGAGGCGGGGGTGAATCAGAATGTATTGAAACTTAATAGTTTAAAACTAAACCTCTGATTCAACTCAGTAACTCAAATAACAACAACAATCAAAACTTGTAAACACTTCACAAACTTGATAAACAACATATAACATAATCAAATAACATCCACAGTTATCAAGAATAACATGTAACACTAGATTTAAGGAGGAAACTCAATTTGGGAAAAACCTCTATGGGAATTGTCACCCACAAAAACAAATACTCTTCTAAAGTATCCTCAGTTAAGAGCCAATCTAGTTAAAGATTACAATGTACATTTGTTAGATGTGATCATGTTAGGGGATTTACCTTAGATGTGTTAAGATCTTCACCATGTTAGGAGTGGCCTGGTTAGAGGGCTTAAACATTCATCCTAAAATGTCACCTTTCACAAGGATTTACAAAAATACTTATTAGGTCCACCTGGTTAAGAGATTTTTTTTGTTACGAAGATTAGTAAGAAAAAATGTACTGATTTGATCTGTGATTCTGCAACTATCTTTTGCTTGATTAGATCCCTTGTGCATTCTCTAAAACTACTAGCATCAAAAACTTAGCAATCTCTTCTTTGGATTGGATCTCCACATCTTCCTCTACTTTATGAACGATAGCACTTCAACTCTTCAATTTTCCAACATACAAAATCATCAATATATAGGCCTCTATTTTTCCTCTTAATCTCATTGATTAGGTATTCCTTCAATTGTGCTCAACCGTAATATCATCTCTTATGAACTGATTTAATGTATTTACAACTCGGTTATGCGGTTAACCTTTGCCTCATGACTTACACTTTCCTTGGAACTCACAACTTTCCTTTTGCCGCTTAATCTTCATCTCAAATTTTGAACTTGACTTTTCATGACCGTAGATCTTTAAAAAACTTCATCTTCATCCTTAGCATCTTCTTGATCTTCGCGCCATCACACATTAAATGCATTCTGATCCTTGAATTCAATCTTTGTTCAAACTATGTTTCATGCTTGGTGACTCGGTGACTATCTTCACTCGGTGTCTGACTTTTCTCAGTTACCAACCTTGCTCAGTTGTCAACTTCTCTTGGTGACTGAATTTGGTTTTCTCAAATGACTAACACTTCCCATTACCAAAATACTTCTCATTGCTCAGTAACTAGGATTGTTCCCTTTACCGACTTGACCTCTCTACTTTACCGACTTAACAACAACAAATGTTAAGTAAAAAGAATTATACAAATAGTATCTTATCATTGTCTGATCTTTATTATCTTCCCAATTAAGTTCCTCTCAGATTGATATGGTAACTTAATATAAACTAGAAATCAATTGCTTGACATTAATGACAAAATAACAACTGATCTAACCATTCTACTTTCTTGTATTCTACTAAACTCGATCTTCATTATCATTACCATCAGTTGGTTAACAATCCCCCTCTTTGGCATTGATGGAAACACTATCAATTGATAATGGTATACTCTGATCTCTCTGTACTATATTTTCTCCCTCTTAGCTTGTTCTTCCTCTTTGCCTTCAATAACATTCTCCCTCTTACATGTAGTCTCCTTCACTTATGCATTCATCACTTACTTCTCCATTATGTAATCATGAATTACTTACTTCTCCCTCTTTGACAACAGTGCCAAAGATCCATACTCTTGAAGTCTTGTCTAGGAAGTGAATCATACCTTGCATGTACCGATTTCTCTTTGCATACATAAATCCTTTCACAACTTCATGCATCACCTAAAGTGTGATCACTAACATCAACTCAAAATTTAGATATTCTAATGTGTCCTAGAATTGATGCAACCTGACTCTTGTATTAATGAATATTGGATAGGGGTAGGACCCCTAATTTACCTCTAAGATACTCAAAAGCATCCTTTTATAGTGGCTTGGTGAATATGTCAACTAGTTGTTCCTTTGAGTTCACATATTCCAACATTATATGCTTGTCTTGTACTTTCTCTCTCAAGTAATGATACTTGATCGATATGTGCTTGGTCTTTGAGTGCATTACCAAATTCTTTGATATGTTTATAGCACTTGTGTTGTCACAATATATAGTGAATAGATCGATGATCTCCTCTTGCATACCTTCTTGTAGTTGTTTGATCTACACAATATTTGCACAATTCATAGTTGCAACGACATACTCAGCCTCGACAGTAAACTGTGATATACAAATTTGTTTCTTGCTTAGCCATGTAACTAGTCAGCCATGTAACTAGTCTTTCTCCTAGAAAGAAAGCTCCTCCACTTGTACTCTTTCCGTCATCAATGTTTCCAGCCCAATCAACATCTATGTAGAATTTCAAGTCAAAGTCTCTGCCTTTATTGTATAGTAGGCCAAAATCCTTAGTTCCTTTCAGATATCTAAAAACTCTCTTCACTGCAAACATATGTGTTTCATTCAGATCAGAAGAAAACCTTGCAATAATCCCTATTGCATGAGAAATATCAAGTCTGTTGTGCACTGCATATTGCAACTTACCAATCATGGATCAGTAGAGTGTCTCATTGAATTATTTTGACTCATCCTCTTTAGATAACTTGGAGTTAGTGACCATCGATGTTCCAACCAATTTTGAGTCATCCGTACCAAAGGTCTTTAGGATCTCCTTGATATACTTTGATTGTGTAATGCAGATTCCATCCTTTACTTGTTGAATTTGAAGTCCAAGAAAGAATTTAATCTCTCCAATCATAGACATTTCAAACTCCTTTCTCACCTCCTCAGCAAAAGATCCGCACAATGTGTCATTGCCTTCAAATATAATGTCATCAACAAATATCTCAACAATTAAAACTTTGTTAACTCTATCACATTTTAGATACACATTGTTGTTGTCACTAGTTCTTCAAAATCCTATTTTGATTAGATATGAATTCAATCTTTCATACCATGCTCGGGGTGCTTGTTTCAAGCCATACAGTGCTTTGTGCAATTTTCATACCATTTCTCGGTTAGTATTCTCAGAAAATCCTTCAGCTTGTTCAATATATACTTCCTCTTCAAGAATACCATTGAGAAATGCAGACTTAGCATCCATTTGATAAAAATTGAATCCCTTATAAGCCACATATGCTAGTATAATTCTAACTCCTTCTAATCTAGTAACGGGTGTAAGAGTTTCACCATATTGTATTCCTTCTTGTGCATACCCCTTGCAAACTAATCTTGCTTTATTTATGATTACATTACCATGCTCATTCAACTTATTTCTGAAAATCCACTTAGTACCAATTATATTATTGTCTTTTGGTCTTGGTAGCAAAGTCCATGTATTATTCTTTTGAATTTGATCTATCTCTTCCTTCATTTCTTTCATCCAATCTTCCCTTTCTAATGCATCTTTTACTTGGGTAAAAGCACAAAGCTGTGTCACGGTTGAGGACCGCTTATCAACACAACTAAATTTGAGTATTTCTAAATAAAAATTAATTTTCGTCAAACATATGGTCTAGCTAGATTCATTCTAGCTAAGATAGATAAGTGGTTAAACTTTTCCAATTGGAAATGTCTATTAAATGCATGTTTTATAACAATTACCAAAGAAATATAATTATTTTAGAAAATTGATGTTTCAATAACCCCTACTCTATTAAATGATATTTTTAAAAAATATAAAAAATACCCTTGTGTAGAGCTCAAAGTCAAGATTATTGTCATATAAACTTTATAGTATTTTTATTAGATCTAATATATTATAATTTCAAAATACAACAAGTAGGCATTTTAACATTCGAGAAGATATTGCTTCAAATACATAAAAAAGTAGTAAATCATATCAAAAAAATTTAAAATTTATATTTAACACTAGAGGAGAGAGTTCTCTTCAAGAATTAGTAAATTTTTTTTCTGAATGATGTAGATCTTATAGGGGAAATTTGGTGCGAGATGAAAACTGTCAATTTCAGATAAGTTCAACTTTGAGAAATTATAACAGAGAAAATATACATTGAAAACCAATCTTTCTTCTTTTCTGCACTAGCTATACATTTTATCTATAACATATTTTGAATTCAGAGGAAAAATAGATTATTTTCATATACTTGTTTGGTGGGAACTAGACTCCAGATTTTTAGTAGTTTTCAGCAATTGAAAAATGGACTTCAAAAATTAAAAAAACTATGTCAATTTTTGTTCAATTTTTTAAAAAAAATTTATAGGCATAAACATCATCCATTTTTACACATTTCATTAGTTTACATCATCCTCAAATTCTAAATACAAATACCACTTTTTATGTCATTAAAGTTGAACACTTTGCATGCTGTGGTCCTTTTCCTTTATAAAAGTGTGACACAGGTTTGTACTTTTACCCACTTTTCTCGGTTCAAGTTCAAATATTAAGCATGTGTTTTCTCTTACCTTGCTTCTTGCCAGAACTGCAACAGTCTTGTCTCCAATGATTTTACTTGGTAAGTGGTGTCTCTTTACAGAATTTGCCAACACAGGCTCGGTAGCCGGTGGCATCTCTTGATTTCCATCATTCGGTGGAAGCTCCCTCTACTCATCTTCTTCCTTGGTTTGTTCTTTCGGCAAGGTGTCAGGAATCTTGGTTTGTACATAGACAAATATTTGATAATTCTTGGGTTCCTTCTTGTTGTCTTCATCATTCTTCTCTGCAAATTCATCAATCCTCACATTTTCACTTTCTACAATTTTGTTATTATTCTTTTTCAAACATTTATAGGCTTTTCTCTTAGTAGAATATCCTGAGAAAATTCCTTCATCTCCTTTAGAGTCAAATTTACCATCTCTTGCATCTTTAAGAATATAACACCTACTTCCAAATACTTTTAAGTAACTTACATTTGGTTTGTGTCCATATCAGATCTCATAAGGTGTTTTGTTAGTTCCCTTCTTCAGTTGTACTCGGTTAAGTGTATAAGAAGTAGTGTTGATTGATTCTCTCCAGAAGGTTTGAGAAATGCTATTCTCAATCATTAGTTTTTTAACACAATCCACTATGGATATGTTTCTCCTTTCAGCTATACCGTTATGCTTTTGTGTCCTCGGTGCAGACATCTGCCTCTTTATACCGTGTTCATTGCAGAAGAGTGTAAATTCATTAGATGTAAACTCTCCGCCTCTGTCAGATCTCAAACATTTTAGTTGTCTCCATGTCTCTTTTTCAGCTCTAGCCTTGTACCTGTTGGTTGTATTTCCAGTTTTGTAGTATGTCCCATAAAGTTTTGAAATCCTTAGTCATTCCCATGCTTAAGAGTTGAAAATCTTGTCTGAAATTACTTAAATACCTCTGCAAATGATGATTTTAGCCACGAACCTAGTGAAAAAATGTCTAAAACCCTAAGTCTTGGGTTTGCCTCTATTAAAAAATGGCTAAAATCCCTAATATCTCAGTCATAGTTCTATTTTGAAGTTACTTTTTCATAACTTAAAGTCCTTGATAAATCATGTGCTTTTTAAAGTTAGCCGCTTAGTCTCGTAAAGCTTAGAGAATATTCCATAAAGTCATGAGACTTAGCGAAAAATCCTAGTTGCATTATCTCCCAAGGAAAAGAATATACCTCTAATGGAAGGGAGACTTAGCGCGAATCATCCATCTTAAGTCAGATCCAACGGTGGTCGGGAAGTCTCTTAATAAACTCCACAGTTAGAAAATTATTCAGCGACACTGAGTTCCTTTGGTCGCGAAGTCTCCTAAGAAAACTAGAGTTAGATGTCGGTTTCAATATTAGTGTTGTTGCTAGGTCATAGAAGAAAGAAAGGGTTAAGTGAAAATTCATGAGACATGGCAAAAACCATCAGATGAAAGAAGATCCAACGGTTGGCGCTAAGTCGCTGAGAAAGTTTGAAAAGTCAAAGATGATCCAGCGATTAGGAGACAAAATAACATTGAGACAAGTGTTTAACAGTCGCATAGTCTCTGAGGAAAGTTTAAAGTGAAGAATACATCTAGTGACTTAGAGATAATAGTCGCATAGTCTCATGAAAAATTAGGGTTTGCCTTTAAAATCTGGAGACTCGGTGCGGACCGTCAGTTGTAGATAAGGGAAAGATCTGTGGTGGTCGGGTTAAGGGAAAACTTTAGTGGTGAATATTCACCATTTGGCAAATTTATCATGTCTGTGACCCAAGATTTGGTGAATATAATGTGTAAATAAATTTTTCCATGTCGCCCGGACTTTATAAATATTGGGTCGAATGCCCAGGCCCATCGCCTATTTGTTTATGTATTTTTATCCTTTTCTATCACAATATCGCCAATCAAATTAATTGTTGGACACTATAAATTGAAACATTTCGCCTACAATTTCTAAAGCTTATCGTAATTGACAACCATATTTTCCAATATGTGGTTGATATTTAAGGTTAGGGTACAAGTTACGTGAAATGTGTCTCTATTTCAAAGACTTTCAATGAAACTTTATGACTTTGAAAAATTTGTCCCGAAATAGATTTGACGTGTGTCTCTATTTCAGAGACTTTTGGGGGAATCTCTTTGTCCTTTTAAACCTTGGCCTGAAATAGAATTCCTGCCATCCATCTGGGATCATCCAACAATTATACAAAAGTAGGGTTGGTTCCTATTAAAATATATAAAATTAACTCATGAAACCTTAATAAAATAATAAAAGTTTCTCGGTGTGTGTGCTTGTCACCATGATTTTTTTCAATAATGAAAGATTCGCCAAGATTTTATAGAATTGAAAAAAAATCGCCAGTACAAATAATATTTTTTCCGTTCAAATTAAAGAAATTCTCCAACAATATTAAATTTCCCGCCCAAAAATAATGGAGGACTCACCAGTATTTTGCACCTTTTCGCAGAAGGGGGTTTCTTAAAGTTTTCCGTGGTTGGGTTATCTCCAGATAAGTATGATAAGTGTAAAATTATTCAGCGATTAATAGATAAAGTAGAGTCACGTTGTCTCAAGATAAATTATGAGTTAAAAGGGTTTCTCAGTGACAAGGAGATTACACAGTCACCAAGTCTCTGAAAGGAAACCAAGGTTAAAGATGAGTTTTTAGAAACTTTAGTCGCGGAGTCTCCGAAAGGATATAAGTTAAATGATTTTATTTGGCGACAAGGAGATAACCGTTGATTAGGAAGTTGATCATGTGGAAGTTTCTAATTCTTAGTAAGAAACCATAGTTAAAGGTAACTCTTAGTGACAAGGAGATTACATAGTCATGAGGTCCCTGGTAGCAGAACCAGAGTTTGAAACAAAGACTTTTCTTCGGCACCAGAATGTACAGTTGCCAACCAATGAGAATTAAGAGATTTATGAAGAGTGTGTTTAAAAGTAGTTGATTTGTATGTGAGATAGCCAATCATATCGAATTTGGATCATGTTTGAATATAATAAGGGTTTTTTTAATTAAAAAGCACTCATTCAAATTTGATTTCCTGTCACTTTCAGAGGCTATGGCTAGAGCATAAATTGATTTCACAGAATGAAGAATTGAAGACAAAAGTGATTGAATTGCAATTATATGTTTTATGCATTGATGGTTCAGAAATAAATAAGGTTTACAGTTAATCATTGCATCTTACCAAGAGTTTATTGTTTTCAGAGTAAAAATTTGCTAAGTAATCAGTGTATGCAAAAAATAGAGCTTCTCAAATTTACAGAGTGAAACAAGCCAGTTTTTAGTCCAGAATCTAGGGAATTACAATGATAATCAGTGCCCTAAAAAAAATTGAGTGACTCACAGTTGGAAGTGATTGATCTAGAGATAGATTTGTTTCAGTATTGGTGAGATAAAGTGTGAACAGAACAGTGGACAAGATGAGGAAAGCAATGAGCATAGCTTCTACCAGCGGAAAAAGTGATGATGCAGAAGATGACATGAAAGGAAAGAGGAATTAATCAGAGGAATTCATCACTCTATTTCCCGGATCCATTCAAAATAAAAAGGTAAATACCGACAATATCGTAGATGATTTTTTATATATTAGGGATGCCAAAACTCCAGGTTCTTCTGTTTATTCCCCTTTCAATTATTTTTATAAAAATAGTGATGAAGCTATGCCAATTTCAAACCCATGGACCTGTGGACTAGCCAAGTTAGTAGTCCCTGATATCTTTGTAGATGCTGATTTCATTTTAGAGATATCCAGTAAGTATGATTTCCTAACCAAGACCATAAAAAGGGATTATGGAAAAGCCCTAATAACCTAAGATAGGAATTCATTTATGAAAGCGTTCAATGTTTATCATCCAATGGCTACGAAGATAAATTTGAAAATTTTAGAGGCCAAGTATACAAGAGAGTCTTTTATTGCATCAAAGTTGATTTTGGAGTATCATGTTCCTAGAAGAATGAAGAATTACATAGCACCTATCCCAGGAACTGCTCCCTACTACTATAAAGACCTCAAATTTTATATGAATTATATTTATTATGCATTGTGCAGAGTTTTGGGAAAGGATGGAGTGCCTGAGAGGATAAGTTCAAACATCCTTATGATTTTCTTAGATATGCAGAGCCCTCATACTAGCACAAAATTTGATTATATTCAGTATATAATTGATAAAATGCATCAAGGGTTTATTGATATCCAAAACAAGGAGAAATACCCCAAATTCATGCATTATTCCATATTGATGCATTTGATTATGTATTGCAATTTCTCTCTTATGAATTGTCAGTATTTGAGGCCTCAGAGGTTTCATTTGAATCAAGCCAACTCGATACAATTTTGGTTAAGAGTGTGGAATTACACCTCCAGGGAGAAGGAATTTTGTGCTTTCCAGAATTGGATAGTATATCAAATCCTCAAGTGTCTAGGTGTAGACAAGACTAGGCTACCAATAAAGGTATTGCAACTATTGAGGCCATGTCAATGTGTTGACAAATGGCCAGGAGACCACAACTGGGGGGATTTTTATTATGAGAAGAATTATACTTTAATTAGGGTTTATGGTTGTACTCACCCACCCCATATTCTACCATTCCATGTGCCACCCAGAATTGCAGCAATGGAATTTATCAGACAATTGATTTTAACAGACAGGGAGCACCTGGCTCCTCATAGGAATGGTACATTTAACCCTAGGAAATTCAATATCTACCACTTCACAATTGGCAAAAGGGCAGTTGATCCAGTGAATAATTGGTTAACCCACTATGGGATGAATGTAGCCCTGTGTAGATACATTGACACATAATATTTTATAATGAGTGCAAAGAAGTTCCTAACACCTACTATTCCTTTTAATAGAGAACATGAGGAATGTATGGAGGAAGACCTCATTAGAAACATAATGGAGGATGAAGAGGTTAGTCAAAGGGCTGATATATTTTATGAATTAATGGATTTGGAGAGATAGGTGAAGAGGAAAGGAATCTCTTTTGGGGGTTTCTTCCCAGATTTACCATATCTAAAAAGACTTGATGCAATGGTTGAGTCTTACAATATGTTATGTGAACAACTTGAGGATGCACTTGTTGTGAAGGAGAAATGCAATAAAGGGAATTCTCCATCAGAGTATGAAGAGGATAGTGATGGAGGCTATTCAATTCCTATCCCTACTCCAATGGATCAACCATTTGTTGAAGAACAGGAAGCAGAAGGAGAGAGTATAATTGACCTGATAGAGGTACCAGAAACTGAATTCACTGATGAGCCCCCATTAAAGAAACAAAGAGTAGAAATAGGGGAGCCATCTCATGACAAGAAAAAGAAAAAGAAAAAGGATAGAATAGGTGCTCTCATCACTGGTGATAGAGCTTATGATCATCAACTTAGGAAGAAAATAAGACAAGGAAAAAATTTGCAAAAGGATGATGAAGAGGAAATTGAATTGCCTCTTCTAACATGCACAAATGAGAGATTACTGCATCAAGATCAGTTCTTGAGTGATGATAACTTTATTAAGACCAAAGAGTCTAAAGAGTTTCTTATTTGGAATAAGCAGAAGTAGGTGGGTGCATAGCTAGAATTAGCAGGAGGAGATCCAATAACAAGTGAGGCCTTGCAAGTATTGCAAGACTATGATCCTGATTCAGAAAAAATAATACCAGAAGAAGCTAGACAACTGGTAAAGTCCAATGGAATGTTATTGGTGGAAGGATGGGATTTAGCCTTAGACTTCATAATAGACCAAATAAGAAAGCAACCTGATGTCAAGTTGTCATCAGAAATATAGGTTGGAGAGATGATAAAAGGATTTGGATACAATCCAAAATCCCAGGCCCTAGCAATGTGGAGCTTAGCTCCAAAAGATCAGAAGCCTTCCTTGTACACCATACAAGAGAAAATGGAAGGGGAAAAGATCATTTGGTCTCTCCAGAACATAGGAGACTTGGAAATTTAAAGTTCTCACCCATTTTGCACAATTGAATGAAGCTAAGCACGTCCAGATGTCTGAAAGATTTAAAAAATTGGCTAGTGAAACCAGTGACATAGTCAAGGACAGGGAACATAGCAGGTGATATGTGAGCATAATAATGTTATTTTAGGTGCATTGAATGAAATTTTGTAGCATAGGATAAATATAATAAAAGATAAAATAGATATAGTATATGGTGCCTATGAAAAATTACCAAGCCTGCAAGTAGAAGTTAATAATTTTGTTTCAATTTTTAACCCTTACTATGCTACATGGTCATGGAGAACAAGATTGTTTGTGAGGTTGGCATCTTTGCAACCACATAGGTTATATTTTCCAGAGGTAGTAACCCAAGTTGGGGTTGAGATAGAACAGATAGGGGAAACCTTGTCCTTTTTCAAAGGCAAGGAAAATCAGAATGAGGTGAGATTAAATATGTTTGGGCCTGATTACAATATGTTTGTGCCGCCAATCAGATTAGAAGATAGTCAAATCAAGCCACTAGGGGTATGGAGCTCAGAACTTGGTACTGTGCTACCTAATAAAGAGGTATATGTTTCTGACAAAGATAATTAGATATGCAAAGATACAATAAGATTTTAGATGAAGAATTTAAAGCAGAAATAGATTTCAAAAAATTCATTAGAGATGTCAAGAGCATTACAGATGCCAGGTGGGAAAGGTAGAAGACCCAATTGGAAAACATACAAAGCTTTGAATGGCCAAAGAAAGCAGATGTCACAGCATGGGATGTTTTAACAAAGACCAAGAAGAAAAATCCTTTCACTATTGACCTAGACATTATGGATGAAGAATAGGAGGACACATGACACCTACTCCTTGAGCATAGGAAGGTTAGATATCTTGAAGACTAGTGTAAATTAGCCTATAATGGTGGTCACTAGGTCTTGCTAAAAATATCAGAAGCTATCCTGAACATATATAGATAAATGCGCCAAAGATCACAAGAAGACAAAGAACAAATCAGATTTTATTCTTTATTTTTGTCCATCCACCGCTTGGTTCCTACCTGTCTTTTGCCTTTTCTATATTTTAGGGTTAGGTCTTAAAACCATCTAAAGATTGTTGCATCCTTACTTCTTAAGGATTACAAGATTATTTTAGCCTATAAATAGAGCTTATTGTAACATTTTAAAGGATGATAAAATAGAATTACAAGGCAGACTACTACAATTTTGTCTAAGCCTCTGTACTTTTTGTCTATAGAATGTATTTTGAAGCAGTTAGACATTAATAAAATACATTGCAATCTCTATTTTATATCTTGTGTTGTCTCTTTTATTTCTATTCAATATTTTATGTGTTTATTTGTAAGCCATTTAAATACATCAACTGCAAGGTAGTTGTGCAATCATTTGTGAGGTCCTTCAAGGAAGGAGTAATTCTTTCATATGATCCTAGGGAGCTGAATATTGATGTTTAAGATCTGATAAACAAAGTTATAAGATTGAGTGGATAGTTTGTAAGGCATTCTATCTAGGTTGCGTTTATTTTTATCAGTCACCTAATTGTGGATTTGCATTCAAGATTGACTCTGTCGCCCATAGGATCAAGCACTAGTTTATAGTTTTGTAAGTAATAGTTCAATCATCCAACATTTAAGAACAATCATTCAAATTACATTACATTCTTAAGAAAGCATACACTCATTAGTAATTGTATTCACAAAGTATACAATTCACTTTACTGATTCCTTTAAGAGAGAATCAAATAGGTTTCCCCTCCTAAGTTCAGAAGAACTATAAAAGGAAGAAGGATGAGAATCCTTATTGCATTACTATTTGTTGTTGTCAAAATACTAGTTTGTCTTATCAAGCTCTGTATTAGATTATTCATAGTCATTTGCATAGTTATCTACTTATTGATACAGTAAAAGGCATTCAGCAAGTTAGTAAGAAGACTTAATCCACTATAAAGTACTGTAAAATCAATAATCATTTAAAGGTAATACCTGCCTGAGTCAATGGATCTCAAAAAAGAAGGAGGATCATATCCAATCCTCATCAATTAGGCTTTTCTTGCATATAGAATATAGGAAATATACAAGAGCAAGCATTCATACTGGTTTTAAAAGATATGTGCAAGAAAAATCCGTAACAAATTGGCGACTCTACTAGGGAAGAAAAATAATTATCTTAGACTCTGGTTGAAGAAGACTTAATTTTGAATACCATAGATTAAGTTTTCCCATCCGAGTCGCACTAACAAACTGGTGACTCTACTGGGGAATTAAAAGTTGTACTCAGAATATCTCTGGTGTTTAGAAGATAAATTAATTTATAGTTGAGTTTTGCCAGTATAGGTCATTCTAGTAGTATTCATATTTCCCAAGCTTGTGTTGGGTGGTGACTCTAAAATAAAATCTCTAAAATTAGTGCAAAAGTGAAACAATTTTACAAATATGAATACTAGGTCAAGAGTGAGAGATAATCCCAAAGTTGAGTTGGACAGTGGGATCCCAACTACTTCAAAAACTAAGTTGTCTTGGAGAGAAAAGAGGAACCAAGCAAATATTAGTAACTCTGCTCCAAGAGATGAAGAATACATCACTAGAAGGAAGGATACCAACCAGTCTAGGCATGAGGTGAACACCTCAGAGTATGAAAATTCCCCAGACCTTGGAGTAGAAACCTATGTAGTTACTACTACTTCTAGTGAGAGAGAAGGAACTAAAACAATAAGCTCAGACTCTGAAGTTCCTTCAAATGAGCTTGCAGAGGAAGAAAGAATCCTCATAAGACAACTAGCCCTTATTCAGCAAATGAAAAGGGAAAAAGATCATAAAAGAAAAAAACACGAGCAGAAGGATGTTGACAAATTTAGAAGAAGATCTTTGAGACATCAAGCTACAAAAAATTTTGAGAGGACTAATAGAGACCAAGAGAATCCAAACACTCACAAAGGTTTAGGTCCTCAAAACTTCAGAGATAAAGGGAAAAATAAAGTTACTGAAACCAAAGTTGAGGAGCCAAAAACTCACAAGAACCTGACTGAGAAAATGGCTAAGCTAGACATTGACCTTGACAAGATTAGAAAAGAAAGAGAAACTATGGCCAAGATGCTGGAGAAAGTTGAAGCAGAAGTTGCTACTATAGAGATGAAGAAAAAAATTGATTTCTTGCAATCTACTACAATCTCCTTTGTTGATGTAGAGAATGCTACAACATCAAGAAACAAGGCTTCTTCTTTCAGAGACCATAGAAAATTCTTTTCTCCTAAAGATACTGACAAATTCCAAAGGAGACCACTTCCTACAGAAAGGTACAAACAATTTTCTTTCTTTGGAATTCCAAGTTACCCTAACGCAATACCAGAAGATATGGGAGAAAAACTTCCAAAATTTCCAAGAAATAATATTGTAACTTTTGAATAGCATTTAAGAATTTTTTTTATGTTATAGATGATTTGAATATCAATCATGAGGATGTCTTGATGAAATTATTTGTTCAATCCTTAGTAGAAGATGCTAGGGAATGGTTTAGGAGTCTTTCTCATGGTTTTGTAGGAACAATGGATAAACTGATTGATCTATTCAAGGATCAATATGGTGATAAGACTAATGAAGGAATTTTTCTCAATGAGTTCAATAATATAAGGAAGAACTCAAATGAAGAAGTAACTGAGTTCAATACATGATTCCAACGAGCCATGCACAAGCTGTTTCAAAAAATGAAGTTGGATCAAAAGGTATGTCTTTCTACCTATCTCAATGCTTTTGATTCAAAAATGGGTCATGTACTTAGGGATAAGAATCCAAGAGCCCTTATAGAATCTTACAAAACAAATATGAATATAGAGATGAATAGAAGGATATCATGAAAATTGGGTAAAAGAGATGATCCATGCTTTAGTAGGAGTAATCAAAAGGAACCTGACTACAGAGAGTACAAAGCTCCATAGAATAATAGACCATCCTATAATAATAACTATAACCAACAAAATAGGATGAAAAATTATCCCTATGGTAACCAATTCAAAGATGGAAAGCCTATTGCTCCACAAAGAAAAGACAAACCTGAGAATAGGACTCTTGATCCCCTATATAATTATACTATTCACATGTGTAATGATGACTTTTGGTGTGAGGCCTGTGAGGCACCACACAATCCTAATTTTTACATTGTTTCCTTATATTTAAAAGCAAATGAAGGGAAAGAACAAGATGAAAATGAGTTATGTGATTATAGTATGAATAATGCTTATTCATGTCATGACGTGGATTCTGATGACGAGATTGAAAATCATGACATATATGGCTGACAAGGTATAATAGAAGTTCATCAGCAACAAATCTTATCAGATAGTGAAGAAGAAGAAAGGGTTGATCACATAAGATGTTATGCCCAAGATAGTCAGGAACCTGCAGTAGTAAGAAAAGCCTCTGATGAAGAAAAGGCTAGGATTACTATTGACCTAGTGAGTAAAGCAAAAAATAATTACCACTTAAGGAATAGAGTTGTGGGTAATGTTGGTAGTCAACCATTAGGCATCTTCATTAAAGAAAATAAAATAGATGCCAAATATGTACCAAAAAGAGATGGACCTGGGGAAAATGTAAACAAACCTAAGGTCAAAATAGTAAACAAAGCTAATGAACCAAAATATGTACATGTAGAAAAGGCTAAAATTCCAGAAGCAAGTTCTTCCTCACCAAAAGTTGAAAATAAGAAATCTAAGAAGGAAGAGGCTGCTGTGAACATTCAGATAGATGAAAACAATATTGTTGTATAAAAACCTAAAACTTCTGATGTAAAGTAAACTCTAGTGGATATGGGCCAGTGTTTATCTTAGATGACTGTGAAGGTCCCAGTCCTAGAAATGATGAGGATAAAAGAACACAAAGAAAAAATTCTTTCAGTGTTGAAAAATGTATCACCAGTAAAACCTCATAAACCAAAAATATTGAAAAGAAACTCAATAGTAAGGGAAAGGAGCCCGAGGGGATGATTTTTGAGATCCCTCAGATTTACCCAAATACAAAAACTTCTGCAGGGGTTGTTGATCCCTTTTTCTTGACATTGGTAATAAATGAAAAGATGCTCAAAAATTGCATGATAGACTCAGGAGTATCCAATATAGTCATGCCTAAAGAAATCATGAGATCCATGGGATTGCAAGTAGATACTCCTCATGGGAGGTGTCAAGTAATGGAGTCAAGAGAAATCCCTATTGTTGGAACCATTGAAGTCTTACCTTACAAATTAGCCATATGCCCATATACAGTGTTAACTATGAGTGTACTGGTGTTGATAATCCTCCACATTATGGCATCCTAATGTCCAGAAAATGGAGTGCTTCAATAGGGGGCAGTATTTAGTGTGACTTGTCCTATGCCACTTTCAATATAGATGGGAATATTTTAAAGGTGTCTAGAGAGGGAAGAACACCTCATATGATAGAATTGCATGAGGATACAAATATTAATTACTGTGTTGATATTGACATGGAAAATTTGAGAATCAAAAGGAGTGCTCACCAATGTAAAGATGTTGATCCTTTGGTGAAAGAGTTGACTACACAGAGTGATGGTTTATGGAAAATGTATTTTGATGGATCTTGTTCAAAAGAAGGATCAGGAGCTGGAGTTCTACTTATATCTCCATCAGGTACCACATTCAAATATTATTTTTTGCTATCTTTTCAGTGTACAAATAATATAGCAGAGTATGAAGCTTTGATTCTAGGGCTAGATATTGCTACTAAACATGGTATAAAGTGTTTAAAAGTTTATGGTGACTCAGGTTTAGTAGTATCCCAAGTAAGGTCCAAATATGCTATGAAGAATGATAAACTAAAGATGTATAGGAATGCTATTTGGGACCAAATAGAATTTTTTGATGCCTTCAATATAAATTGGATAGAAAGGTCTAAAAACATTATGGCAGATTTCTTAGCTAATGTTGCTTTGAAAATTGATGATTTGACCTTAAATTGGGTATCAATTGTTGAGGTTAAAATAAGCCTAGTTGTCCCTAACAATATCTACAACTGGAAAGTATTTCAAGATGACCAAGATATCCTTAGATTTCTTCAAAGCCTTGATCATTATGAGGACCAGCATATAGATTGCAACAATTTTCTTGAGGTCAATGATGGTAAGGATTTTATACTGGGGGATGAGGTTGTCCAACTCAGTTCTAACCAGATTCCTAAGGGATTGGTAGAACTAGAGGCATTGTTTACCAATCAGAGTGAACATACATAAAAAATAAGCAATGCCAAAATTGAGGATCTAGAGGAGATAAATTTGGGATCACAGACCACTCCTCAAATAGTTTATATTGGAAAAGGATTGGATTCTCATGTCAGAACCAACCTGATAAATTTACTAAGAAAACATAGGCATGTTTTTGCGAGGTCATATGAAGATTTAAAAGCTTATAGAAAAGCCCTTTTCCAACATGAAATCCCACTCAAAACAGATTTAAAACCATTCAGACAAAAATAGAGACCCATTAATCCACTGTTGGCTCCCAAGATGCAACAGGATTTGATGATATTAAAGGATGCTGGAATTATTCACCCTATGACACATTCAACCTGGGTTTCAAATATAGTACTAGTGAGAAAAAAGAATGATGATATAAGACTGTGTTGATTTCAGAAATCTGAACATTGCATCCTTGAAAGACAATTATTCTCTACCAAATATGGAAGCAATGTTGCATAAGGTTATTGGTTGTGAATTATTATCAATGATGGATGGCTTTCAAGCTACAACCAGGTACTTGTAAAAGAGTCAAAACAATTTAAGACTACATTTACTACTCCATGGGGAACTTATGTATATGTCAGAATGCCATTTGGATTAATAAATGCAGGAGAAACTTTCCAGAGAGCCATGGATGTAGAATTTTAAAGAGTTTATTGATTTATTCATGGTTATCTATCAAGATGATTTGACTGCATTTTCTAAGAAAGTAGGGGATCACTGTGAGCATCTAGAAAAAAATTTCAACAAAGCTTTAGAATATGGTGTTTCATTGAACCCTAGAAAATGTCATTTCACGGTCACAGAGGAAAATTTATTAGGACATATAGTGTCAAAAAATGGAGTAAGGATAGACCCTGAGAGAATAGAATCTATCCAAAAGGTCGCTGCTCCAAAGAATATAAAAGGTGTGCAATCTTTCCTTGGAAAGATCAATTTTGTCCGAAGATTAATTGCAAATTTTGCTGAAATTGTTAAGCCAATTATCAAGTTACTAAAGAAAGATGCAAAGTTCCAGTGGAATGAAGAAGCTCAGTTAGCATTTGAAAAACTTAAGCAAGAAGTACAAGAGGCCCCTATTTTAAAATCTCTTGATTACAGTAAGCCCTTTTCTTTATTCTCATTTGCATCTTTTCATACTATTGTTGTTGTTTCACTTCAGAAGGATGAGGAGGGATTTGAACATCCAATTGCATTCTTTAGCAAATATCTCCAAGCTACAAAATTAAACTATGAATTGATGGAGAAGTAGGCATATGCATTTGTAAAATCTTTTAAATTATTCAGACCCTACTTGGTTTGTGCCAAAGTTCTTGCATATGTTCCTCATTCAACAGTAAAATATATTCTTAAACAAACAGAAGTGACTGGTAAGAGATGTAAATGGATTAATAGAATTCAAGAATTTAACTTAGAAATCCATATTACTAAATTGGTTAAGGAAAAGGTCTAGAGAAACTGATGAAAAAAGAAAATCTAGACTTGGTACAAGTAAATAATGTAGTGATACAAGATTCAACACTCACAAGTATTGAAAGACAACCATTCTATGTTGATATCATGTATTACCTTAAGAATGCCAAGTGTCCAGAAGTCATGCCAGATAATAAAAAGAGGAGTCTCAAACTAACAGCTCAGAATTACACCTTAGTTCAAGGAGATCTATATTGGAAGGACAAAACTGGTGTACTACTGTTATGTTTAGATAAAAGCCAAGCTGAGAAAGTACTAATGGAAATGCATGCTGGAGTATGTGGAGGGCATTTTTCTGCTAAGACCACTACTCATAATATTTTGAGGGTTGGATATTATTGGCCTAGTGTATTTAAAGATATTCATGCTTTTGTAATAAAATATGAGCCTTGCTAGAGGTTCTCAAATAAGTTAAAGTTCTCAGGTGCCCTATTGTTGAACCCTGTGAGTGCTGAAGCACCTTTTGCAATGTGGGGTATTGATTTTATTAGAGAATTTTCAAAGAAATTCAGTGGAGGACACAGTTGGATACTTTTTTCCACTGACTATTTTACCAAGTGGATTGAATCCATTCCCACTAAAAAAGAAACAAGCAAAGTGGTTACTAATTTTTTACTAGAAAATATTTTAACCAAATTTGGTGTCCCTGCCAAGCTAGTGATGGATAATGCCATGTGTTTCAGATTAGATGAGATCAAGGATTTCTGTAATAAATATGGGATCATAATGTCTTATTCATCCCCATATCATCCTTAGGCAAATGGACAGGCTAAATCCAACAATAAAAGCATTTTGAATATTTTGAAGAAGACCTTGGAAAAGAACAAAAAAGCTTGGCACACAAAGTTGAAACTAGCTCTATGGGCTGATAGTATAATAGTCAAGAAAGCCACTGGTAAGTCACCATTTGAACTTGTATATGATTTACGGTCTAGAATACCTATGAAAAATTTATTACCTGTATACAAGTTTATTCAAGAAGAAGAGCTAGAAATATCTAACCCAATGAAAGACAAAATAATGCAACTAGCAGAGCTTGATGAAATTAGAAGAGAAGGTAAAAAAGAGAACATAAAGCTGCAACAAAAAATGAAGTATCTTTTTGATAAGAGAGCTGGTAATAAAAAATTTATACCTAGTGATCTAGTACTTCAATGGAATGTAGGAGCAAAGGATAAAGGGAAGTGCAAGAAATTTGAATCCTTATGGCTTGGTCCCTTTATTGTTTCTCAGAGCTTTGGTAAAGATTCCTATATCTTGAAGAACATGGATGAGGAAGAATATGAATTGCCAGTGCATGGGCAATTTTTTAAGCCATTCTTCAGTTAAAAATCATAGTTTTATGCACAAGTAAATTTATGTATTATATGTAAATAAGTGTGTTTCTTTCAGTTGTGTGTTTCCTTTTTGCAATAGGTTAGTCAAAATCTTTTGAGTGATTTGCAACCATAGATTCTGTGGTTCTTGATATAAACTTGGGTTTAAACATCCTCAGATAGAGCCACTGTTGGTTGTATTTCCAATTTTGAAGTCTTCCCACTAAATTTTTGAAATCCTCAGTCATTCCCATGCTTAAGAGTTCAAAATCTTGTCTAAAATTATTTAAATACCTCTGCGAATGATGACTTTAGCCATGAACCTAGTGAAAAAATGTCCAAAATCCTAAGTCCTAGGTTTTCCTCTATTTAAAAAATGGCTAAAAGCCCTAATATCTTAGTCATAGTTCTATTTTGAAGTTACTTTTTCATAACTTAAAGTCCTTGATAAATCATTTGCTTTTTAAAGTTAGTCGCTTAGTCTCATAAAGCTTAGAGAATATTCCATAAAGTCACGAGACTTAGAAAAAAATCCTAGTTGTGTTATCTCCCAAGGAAAATAATATACCTCTAATGGAAGGGGGACTTAGCATGGATTTTCCATCTTAAGTTAGATCCAATGGTGGTCGGGAAGTCTCTTAATAAACTCCATAGCTAGAAAATTATTCAACAACACTGAGTTCCTTTGGTCGTGAAGTCTCCTGAGCAAACTAGAGTTAGATGTCAGTTTCAATATTAGTGTTTTCGTTGGGTCATGGAAGAAAGAAAGGGTTAAGTGAAAATTCATGAGACTTGGTGACAACCATCAGATGAAAGAAGATCCAACGGTTGGCGCTAAGTCACTGAGAAAGTTTGAAAAGTCAAAGATGATCCAGTGATTAGGAGACAAAATAACATTGAGACACATGTTTAACAGTCATGTAGTCTCTGAGGAAATTTTAAAGTGAAGAATACATCTCATGACTTGGAGATGATGGTCGTGTAGTCTCATGAAAAATTAGGGTTTGCCTTTAAAATTTGGAGACTCAGCGTGGACCATCATATGTAGATAAAGGAAAGATCTATGGTGGTCGGGTTATCTCCAGATAAGTATGATAAGTGTAAAATTATTCAGCGATTAAGAGATAAAGTATAATAATGTTGTCTCGAGATAAATTATGAGTTGTTAGAAACTTTAGTCGCGGAGTCTCCAAAAGGATATGAGTTAAATGATTTTATTTGGCGACAAGGAGATAACCGTTGATCAGGAAGTTGATTGTGTGGGATTCACTAAGTCTTAGTAAGAAACCATAGTTAATGATAACTCTCAGTGACAAGGAGATTACACAGTCACAAGGTCATTGGTAGCAAAACCAGAGTTTGAAACAAAGACTTTTCATCGGCGCTAGGATGTACAATTTCCAGCCAATGAGAATTAAGAGATTTATGACAAGTGTGTTTAAAAGTAGCTGAGTTGTATGTGAGATAGCCAATCAGATCAAATTTGGATCCTGTTTGAATATAATAAGGGTTTTTTTTTTATCGAAAAACATTCATTAAAATTTGATTTCCTATCACTTTCAGAGGCTACGGCTAGAGAAGAAATTGATTTCATAGCATGAAGAATTGAAGACAGAAGTGATTGAATTGAAATTACACTACTACATTTGGGGCCAAATTTTGACAGAAGTTTTCAACGGGTAACTTTTTCTTACGAATTTGGTGTTTTTTTTTTTGTAATAGGCCCTAATGATGTTGGTATTCTGATGGGTGTTTAATTGACCATCATAATTCTAACAGATTCGGGGGTATACATTTAAAAAAAAAGTGAAACAGCCTCATCATTTTTATTTCGATTAGAGAGCGGGAGAAAAGGAGCGACAACTGAGCGTGGGAGATGGTATGTGATTTCTTCATCTTTTGAGCCTCTGGCATCATATTCAAATGCATTTCATTTTATTGTTGAGGGAGTTTCTCTCTGAAATGACCGCATTCTACTGTGTCGTGCCCTAGCTAGTGCTTTATCTCTATTATTTGATGTTATTAGTGCTTGTGCTCAAGGATATCGGTTCACTGTATTCAAATGTTTGGACTCATGTTTGTTGATATTGCTGGCATATGTGTTTAATGACGCCATTGTATATTTTTGTCACTGAAATGACCGCATTCTACTGGTGTCGTGCCCTAGCCCGTGCTTTAACTCCATTATTTGATGTTATTGGTGCTTGTGCTCAAGGATATCCATTTCTTTGAAATGTTGACTGTGGTTATCAAATGGACAGCCCATGAGCTTCTAGCTAGGCGCCATTTGTATTGATAGCTTAGGGAATCAAATGTATTGTATCATTGATAGTTGAGACTTTGTTAAAAGGAAATAGGACAAAGAACAATTTTTATTTAGTTTCTCTATTTTTATCCCTAAGTGGCTTACAACCCTAGAGAAGTATATCCAGATTTACGGATCCAGTTGCAGGATACATAGCAGCCAATAATTCACAAGAAATCCATGCATCCAATTTGAATAGAAATTAATATAAAGAACTAGGGTCCTCCAATAGCCCAATCATCTAGACCTTGACTGTCCCCTCAACCACTGACCCTTCAAAACTGGGTTATCATGCAATTAGTGAGTGATCCTTCATTCTCCTGGTCTGCCCTAGATCCAAACATATTGGAAATACATAATACAATGATAACAAGTCTTTCACAATCCCCCTTCCCCCAAGGAACACTATCAACCATCCCTTCCACATAGAATTTCATTATTTTATGAGTGGATTGTGCAGGAATAATTAACATTAAACAAGGAGCAAACTCCTCAACACATCTTGGAAACCATTGAATTCAATAATAAATGAAACCTAACACCAACACTATTCCTTTCATAGTT